>CP139506.1:122507234-122738022 GCA_021014915.2 Artemisia tridentata subsp. tridentata
TACATCATTCCTACGAGAAGCTAATGAGAAACATTTCCTAATGTTTTGTGCTTGAAGGTGATCATTTTCAGCCTGTAACTCAACAGTGTTTGCGTCATGTAAGGTTTTATCATCATTGACTTTTTCTTGTAATTCACTTAACTTGGTCCTTAGCATTTTAATAGTCGCGTTCTTGGCCACCAGCTGATCTTTCAACTCATTTATCATGAAAAATTCCCGAAAGTCAGGTAATTCAGGATTTTTTGATGGAAGGTTGATTTGGAACTTTTCTTTAAATTGTTGCATTGAAATTTCAAGATCAACACAATGTTTTTCAAGTTTTGAAAATCCTTTTAAAAGTTCATTGTAAACCCTTTTTTTAATCATATCAGGTGATTTGAAAGACTCAGCCGTAGGCAAGGTATTTGACGAACTGTCATGCACGCTTACATTAGAAACAGTATTATCAAGATGAGACAGAAGTACCACAGTGGTCTGTGCTTGGAGTTTTTCAGGTTCGTAGGAATCCTTCTCAGATCTTGTGAAGTCACTTCCTGTGTTAACACCATCATCCGTTTTGTCTGATTTAGTTCCATTCCTACCCAGTTCACCTTTGTCCTCAATGAACCCCTCGACATCCCGTATCAGCAGTAGCAGTGTCGTTTTGTACATTTCAACTTCTGACCCAGTATATTTAGCAAAGCACTCTTTTGTCACTTGGCAGTCATAATTATAATCCATAGTGTATTGAGAGTTGATGAACACTTGGAGTTGATTGTTGATCACATTGAGAGCCGCTCTGGATTTATCTTCAGAATATTCTTTCTTGACCAGCTCTTGTTCAAGTTGATCCAGATATAATGTCATCATGACTGTGAAATCACCAATTTCCTGACCAAAGAGTGAAGCGAAAGCCCGTTTGTACCCCATCACGTATTCAGAATTACCGAACAAAGCCTTAATGTGTGATAGAAGTGAACTGAAGCATTCTACTTGACTTTCCTTTGCATTAGTCAACTGCATATCCTCAAAGCATTCATCCAAGTGTGACTGCGAGTGTGACTCATCAGTTCCAGCAGAGTCAGTATCATTTGTTTCTGTTAGAGATGTGAAATCATAATTCCCATGATCCTTTATGTTATCGTACAGTTTGAGAACCTCCGATATGATGGAGTCTGAGTTAGTCGTCATAGTGATTACAAGATTATGCTGATCTTGTGATTTAACCGAGAAATCGAATCTTTCGCGGGAATTACTAAAATCACCAAGACACAAACCGCCTAGACAAACCGCGTAGACACAAACCGCGTATGTGCCTAAGAGACAAACCGAGTTCACACCAAATATACAAACCGCGTAGGCGCCAAAGAGACAAACCGAGTTCACACCAAGGATACAAACCGCATTGACACAAACCGCGTGTGTGCCAAATAGACAAACCGAGTTCACAATGGAGATACAAACCGCGTATGTGTCAAGAGACAAACCGAGTTCACACTTGATATACAAACCGCGTGGACACAAACCGCGTATACGCCTTGGGGACAAACCGAGTTCACACTTGAAGTACAAACCGCGTAGACACCAACCGCGTTCCAAACCTGTCACTATCAAGGCCGTTTGTCCTTTTGCCTAAACAAGTAAAAACGACAAACCGCGTATCCGATGTACCACAAACCGCGTTCAAGAATGTCCCAACTACACAAACCGCGTTCAAGAACACTTCCACAACACACCCACGAATTGCTCCAAAATTACCACACGGTTCTTAGATCTTTGAAACCAAACACCAAATACCACTCTAATACTAATCTTAATCTAGAAAGTACAAAGAAAACTAACATCTATTCACTAAACAAAGTACAAAGATGAAATTTATACTACTTAGTAAAACCGAACTAAAACTTAAAAAAAAACTACAAATCTAACCAAATCTTAACCAAGAAAAACCTAAAGAACTAAAGAACTACACAACTTTAACATATAACCACCTCTAAACACTAAGCAAGAACACAAAATGAATCGTGTGCTATTAATCAAACCGGACCAAAGAAAAACTTGAAACTACAAATCGACCCAAGTGAAAACACCTCACAAACTACACCAATTCGTGAATACCAACTCTCATGGACCTAACCATGGCTCTTGATACCAATTGTAGGGTATTCACAATACATGAATCACTTGTATGAGGATAGTTTGGATCGAATGGAAGAAGGTTTCTAGAGAGAAGTGGGAGCCTTTTTAGTGAGAGAAACACAAGTAATATTAGATTAAGTGAAAAGGTCCAACCCTTCCCATGTGTGGGAAGGGATATATATACTACTACATATTATGTCCCTAGTGGACTGTGGAGCGAGCTGACACTGGGGAAAGCCCCGACCCACTCCACAAATATAGATATGACTAATACTAATAATACTAAGCTACTGATAATATTACAGATATTCCTACGAGCTATGATGATCTAATAAGTACTCGGGGTGACCGAGTCTTCTGCTGAATATTCATATTCCTAACAAATAGTATACAAGCCAAGTTCTAAAGTTTACAAGTCACCAGCACACTAAAGTTTTAATATTTTTGAAAAAATAGAGTTATGTGTGCGGTTATGTAATTTAGACTTTAAACAAAAACATGCTAAAAAATTTTAAATTTTGATATATTAAGCGCATTTTAAGCATATTTTGAAAAAGTTTAGGACAAGTAAGTGTTCTAATTCTCCAATCCCCCCACTTAAGTTAAACAACGTCCTCGTTGTTTGTGTCAAAGGTTAAAAACTGGAAAATAAAAGAATTAGAACAGAAAAACTCCCCTGAGATTTGCTCGGTATGATCCTCCATTATTCGTATAAGAGCAAAAATCAACTTTCTTGTGGATTAGAACGTTTAAGCTTCATAGATGATGTATCCACAAAAAATGCAGGAATCTATAATACCATCAAGACTTTAACACACCTGAGTTAAGAAGGTTCAAACTTGCATAATACATTAGTAGTTAGTAAAAATAAAATCTAAAAAATTAAATCTGTAAATCATCAGGTCAGTCGATACGCCGTATCTTATGGAAGAAGATACGCCGTATCGAGCCTGGAATAAATACGAATCAGAATAAAAGATGCGTCGCATCCTTAACCAGGGATGCGCCGCATTAAATAAACTGACAAAAAGTTTTAAAGTTGATCGGTTTTAAACAGTCTGCTAAAATCGACCAAGTAAATGGTCAACAAGAGTCAAACAATCTAGGGCACAATGCAATTATCCACGGGAGTTTAGTGTTTCCCCGGGTCGTTAAGTCCCAACGAGGTGTGAAATCTGTAATAGAACGTATCTGTGATCCGGTGAATATTGAATGGAAAAGGGGGTGTGAGTGATTAAACTAAGGAAATATAAAAGAAAATAACTTAAACAAGCTATAAAACGATTACTAGAAAGAAAATGACTTAAAAACGTTTAAAACTTAAAAACGCACGTTTAAATAAAAATTACGTAAACGTACAAAATAAAACGTGAATTCTGACCAATATAAATCCCACGGATGTGAAAATTATATTTTTAGAATCCAAATGATAAAAGAAAATTGTTGAAAAATTAAAATTATTTTTATGACTATTTATTTAATTATTATTAATTAATTACTATTTTTAATTATTTAATAATACCTTAAAATATAAGAAAATATGAAATAAAGCTAGAAAAGTGAAATTATGACTTAGAAAAATCTAAAATATTATAAAACTTATTTTAAAACCGAAAATATATTTATTACATTTTTTAAATATTTTTATTAATTAATTATTATTTAATAATTATTTAAATTATTTTAAATTATAATAAATACTAAATGAACAATAATAATTCTAAAACTTTTTCTATAAATACTCTAAGGTGACAGGAAGCTATGAAAATTATAAAAATAAAAAGTGCTTAATGAAAAAGCTGAAAATAAGCCAAATGGCTTAAATAGAAGCTATCACTTATTTTTATGTTGTTGATTTTCTGATTTTCTTTTACAAAACTATTTAACTACTGATAATAACAAACTTTATTGAAGACAATATTATTAAAACTTAAAAATAAGCAGTTTGGAAGCTTATGAGCTTATCAGTTGAGCTTTTTGGCTCAAAATGGATAATAAGCTCAAACAAGCTATCAAATAAGCTAAACAAAAGGAAACAAAAGTGAAATAAGATGAAAATAAGTAAAAGGTACTGGAATGAAACTAGAGGAACAAGAAATAAGCACTGATAAGCTTGGAATAAGCAAATCAGCAAGGTACTGCTAGAGTACCAAAGGTACAGCTAGAGTATCAACCTGCTGCTGACTTTAGAGGCCAAATAAGCTTATGAAATAAGCTTTAAAGCACAAAGTGAAGATTGGAGTAGCAAGATGGGTTGGTTAGCTTTCCAAAAAGTCCAAGCTCACCCTGTAGGAACCACTGGGGAGCTTATGAAGGGCTTATGAAAAAGCTTGTGTACACTGAATTGCTCAGTGTACAATGAAAATGGGACAAAATGAAAGCTTGTTGCAGGCTTATAAGGTAAGCTGCAAAATGGAAATTGAGCTTTGAACCAAGTAATATGGTGGATTGGCTTTAGGAAAAACCAAAATACACAAGCTTAAGCTCAGTGATGAACTTTTGATTGGCTTGAGAAAAGTGCTCACCTACACTAATTTCTCAGTGTAGGGAGTGGTTTTAATGAACATGTTAAGCACAAATTAAGCAATCCAACAAGCAGATAATTAAAATACAAGTACACACTAAGCAAACAAGCCAGAAGGGCTTCTAAAAACAACAATAATAACAAGCAAAACCTCACTCATGAACAAATCACAAGCTTAAGAACCTGCATGCAGACCAGTGCACAGGGGAGGAATTTGACTTTTTACTTAAAACTAAATAGTTGACTACTATGAACTTTAAACCTAATCTACTGAATGATTATGTTATGTTAAGCTAATTAGAGATGAAATTAAGCTAGATGAACAAGTAATCAACAACTGTGATGAAATTTATAATCCAAAATCCTAACAGTGAACTATTAAATAGAGATGAAAAGCTATTTTGACTATTTATCAAATAAGGACTGTATTTTATGGTTTTACTGAGCTATTATGACCTAATGTGACATACATCAAACAAGAACAACACCACATACTCAGTATAACAACAGGAGATCAGCAAATCCAAACAACCCTTTATGAAGACTTATACTTGATTTTCAAAGCAACTGATAGAGTTAGACCACAACACTGATTCCAAAGGTTACAAGATGATAACACAAGATCAAATGAGCATCAAACATCAACAACACAAGCATAAAACACAGATTTGTCAAATATGCAGTGTACACTGTGAAAATTCAATTTTAAGCACCAAGTGAATCCAATGAACAAACAACCAATTTAATCAATATTATAACTTAACAACACCACAGAAACATAAAAACACAAAGATCAAAGCAATAAACTTGCTTCTATAGTAAAATGCAAAAAATGATAAAATGGCTTACAACATGCTACCAAGCCAAGAACTGAGAACCAAGGACCACAAACCTGTCCTAAAGCTTACCAATAAGCTCTAAACCAAGGGCAATCCATAATTAACCCTGCTCCATGCTTGATTCATCATGTAAACTGATTTTTTGATTTCTTTTCTATTTTCTTGATTTCTTTTTGGTATTTTTGTTTTAATGACTATAACTTGTTTTAAGGTCTCTAAAAGCTAAATAAGCTTTGTCAGGAGCTTATGTGAGCTAAGAAGTCCAATAAACAACTACAATCAACAATATTGAAATGACTTGAAAATTAAAGTACGATTAAGCATAAATGGAAACTGTAAAGATAGATTGAAAAGGGTACTGTAAATAGGTTTATTACAATTTGTCAAAGAGTAATAAGATCCTGAAAGCATTTAAATGACATGTAATAAAGATAGACAATAAAAACGATTAATGAAAATTAACTACTACCAATACAGGTTACATTGTCTCCTATATATACAAAACTAAGATGGGATATGTCTAAACTTCTTCTCTGATCCATTCTGCACCCTTGGATGGTCTTCAAATGATCTCAGCCTTCGAAACTGATTTTGGCGCCAAAATTGAGATAGTGGAAAAATCCACTATCTCTGATGGAGTGTACTGGGGAAGAAGCATTAAATGTATTTTGGTTTGTTAGGTGAATTGGGATAGGTGGAAGGGTGAGGTGTGGTGGTATTGCAGGGATAAGGCGGTGGAGATGGTGGTATTGGTTTGGCGGGTTGGGTGGTATGGAAGAAGAGTTTGACTAGGGTCAAACTTTGGGTGTTTAGCTAAGGGTCGGGTTGGGTTATTTCTTTTGGGCTTGGGTTTAGTTTGTAGGATTGGGCTGGGTTTAGTAACTGGGTTTATTTTTTAGTTTTAGGATTAGTAGTGGAATTGGTTTAAGCTTAGGGACCAATTGTGTAATTTCCTGAAAATCCAAGGACCAATGCTGCCAAAATCCAAAACTAATTCCAAGGGTCATTCATGCCAAGTTTCAATAGAACAAGAACCATAAAAGATAATTTTCCATTTTTGAAAACCGGGGGACTTGTTTTGCCATTTTTGAAACTTCAGGGACTAATTCTGCCATTTTGGAAACTTGGGGGACCTTTCTTGCCAATTGTGCAAACTTTGCTCATTTTTCAATTGTTTTCAATCCTTTTGCACTTGTAACAGATAAAAACACAATCAAATGATATTTTCTGTATTTTGAAGCATATCTGCATGTTTTTAAATGTTTTTGTAGTCTAAATGTGACAGAAATGATGAGTATTTAGACACTCATCAATCCCCACACTAAACTATTGCTAGTCCCTAGCAATCTTTTATGAAAATTTAATGGATTTTATGTCTCTTTACCAAAAACCATTACTTCTGGAGTAGCCAATGTTTTAGTATGTGATACTTTGGTACAATGATAACCAAATGATTTTGAGCAAATCATCAGCTGTCAACGGATTTGATTTGTCTTTACCAAAAGCCGTTTGCTTCTGGACTAGCCAACTCTTAGATAAAATACAGTTATTATCTTTGGTGAGCTGATTACCAATTATGGTTTTCCATTGCCTTTACCACAAGCCATAACCTTGCGGGCTAGCCAACTCTTCACTTTTAAAGATATGGGGAGTTGAAAACCATACAATTTTAGGCAAATTGTAAGCCATAAACGGATTTGAGATATCTTTACCAAGAGCCGTTTGCTCTCGGATTAGCCAATCCTTATGTGGGTTAGACATGGCGGACTGATAACCATTTATTGCGTTCTAAGTGAGAAAAAATTTTAAAATTTTGGCCAAAATGGGGGTACTAGATGGTACATATGATCAAATTCGCTAGAATTCCCCCCACACTTAGAACTGAATATTGCCCTCAATATTCAAAGTACCGGCTATTATGCCGACACTTAGAACGTAAAAAGGAAATACTACACTTTTTTTTTACTGTAAATATATACAACATGTGGGGCATCTCCCCCACACTTGGGTGAGACATGGGTGAAAACCCATGTTTTACTACTGTTTTTATTAACCGAGTCGCTAGCTTGACTCGACCCCGAATTCATTGGTTCATGGGGAAGTAAGTGGAAGAGACCATCTCAATCGGACTTTCATTCAAGATGTCTAGATAAACATTGAAGTATATGAAAGGTCCACACCGATGAGATATATCCGGCTTTAAACCAATGTTAGATGGAAAATGCCGGGGTCAAAGGTAATATCCTCACTCCCGAATGAGTGAAGGATAGGGGAAATCACCGGGTAGGTGAAGGGAAGAAGAGAGATCTGAATAGCAATTAAGATAAGAACTTCCTCCTCAAGAATTGCATATTCAAGTGGAGGAGGCAAGTCCTTAAACTTGATCTCAGGAAATTTATCAGTTTTCTCAACTGACTTGATTTCCTTATTATGAAGTTCAACGGGAGGGAGAGGAGGAGAATTGTCCTGATTCAACAATTTCTCAAGAAGAAGAATATCTCCCTCCAGATCAATCTCAGCGTTATCAATTCCTTCTAGAAATGAATCACACTTGAGAAAAGCCTCGATCTCTTCCAAAATGGAATTACTTCCCTCAAGCGGAGTGAGAGAAGGGGAAGAGTCGGAAATGAAAGGTAGAGAAAATGTGGTGGGATCCCCACTCACAGAATTATGAGAATGACCACGAAACTCTTGAGAGTACTCCTCTGAAACAATATCAATGACATCGATTCGGTTAACTGATTCAGAATCATAATTTGAGGAGTATCTCGAAGTTTGATCATGGTTAATGGTAACAGCTTCATTATCCACACGCAATGTGATCTCATGCTTAAATACATCAATAAGAGCATGGCTCGTTTTTAGGAATCCTCTTCCAAGAATGAGAGGAACCTTTTGATCTGCGTCGAATTCAACAACCACAAAGTCAGCCGGAAAATGGAACTTCCCTACTTTAACAAACACATCCTCGGCAATGCCGAGAGGAAGTGATATAGTACGATCTGCAAGCTCAAGAGTCATTCATGTAGGAGTAAGAGCCGGAAGAGAAAGTTTCTTCCATACTGAATGAGGCATCAGGTTGATGCTTGCACCAAGATTAGCCAAGGCATAGCATTCAACCATTCCCGAAAATACACAAGGTATTAGAAACTTTCCAGGATCTCCAAGCTTCTCGGGAAGCTTTTTCAAGATAACTGCTGAGCAGTTCTCATTTAATGGAGTTTTGGCCATTTCAATCAGTTTTTCCTTGTTGCTTAACAAGTGTTTGATTGTTGATGCAAACTTAGGCATCAGAATGATAGCATCCGCAAAACTTATGTCAAAAATTAATTCTTTAAAGATTTGAAAGAATTTGTCCATTTTTGACTAGCCTTTTCACGGAGCTTTTGCTCATTTAAGCGCGATGGGTAAGGAATATAAGGTTTGGATTTAGGGGTGGCAACTTCAGGAGTCTCAACAGATTCAAAGACAACTCCTGGTTTGGATTTTTTTTTCGGGACAACCGGAGGATGGAATTGTGCTGTACTTTGTGGGCTTGGAATTTGCACTTCGTCCGTTGTAACCTCCGTCTCTTTTTCCATTTCATACAACGGAGGAGGAATAGGACCAGAAGGTCCCTCATAAGCAGCACCACTACGAGTGGTGATAGCTTTGATGAAATTGGTATTTTCATCATCATCACTGTCATCAATCACACTGATAGGAGCAGCATTGAGGATATTGGAATAAGCTCTAGCTGTTCTTTGCCCACTAAGTTTGCTTGACAAACTTTTAACCGTAAATCGTGAAAGAGTAGGATCTATTCTTGACGGTTTAGGAGTAATTGTGTGTGTAGAGTTTTGGATAACCAAAGGTTGGACGTATTTAGCACTTCCATTGTTAGAGGGAAGTACCGGGTCCTTTGTCACCTTGAGTCCATCATGAGCTTTACCACTACGTGTAGTGACAGCTTTGAGTTCACCCCTTGGGTTGACAACAGTGTTACTTGTAGACCTCCCGAGGTAGAAGGTGGATTGAGATAGTCCATGAGACTGGCAAGCATATTCTTAACTTCGCTTTGAGAATGATCAATTTTGTTTGAAATTTCATTCTTAAGCTTAGTTCCTTGCTTGTGTATTGAAGATTGAAATTCATTCTTCAAATTAGAGATTTGATTTTGCATTGCCCTCATTTTGGTCTCGTTAAGCTTGATGTAGTTATCAAGTTCATCTGAGAGAGGTCCTTGGTGATTAGGAGCTGAATACCCTTGATTACCCCTTTGGGGTGGGTATTGATTGTTCGGGGCATGAAATTGATTTTGCATGTTTTGCCCTCTTTGTTGATTAGGATTAATCCTATTTGGATTGTTGGGAGGAGGAAATCCAGGTGGTCCAATTTGGTTGCTAGCACGGTAGTTTGGTTCCATTTGAGGACGGTATTGATTACCTCCTTGATTGGAAGTTCCGGCTATAACATTAACATCAAATGGAGTGCCATCGGTGGCAGTACAATTGTAGTAAGCGTGAGGACCACCACAAGTAACACAAACTTCTACCTTTTTGATTTCAGCAGTGTGAGAAGTTTGCGGAGCGGACTCTTTCTTTTGTGAGGAGAAAACCAAAGCTTGAATAGCCTTTGTGAGTTCAGCAAGCTGAGAATCAGTACTGGACTGACTCACGGGAGATGAAGTAGAAGGACCAACACTAGCCTGAGAATTATATGGTCTGGCTCGTGCAGTGCGGACCTTTGACTTATTTTCAATGAGTGCAATGGCTTCCTTAGTGGATTTGCTCAGAAAATTACCTCCAGCTGAGGCATTGAGAGAATCTTGGTCAGATGGGTTTAACCCATTGTAGAAAGTGTCCATTTGCATCAAATCGGTGAAACCGTGATGAGGACATTTGCGGAGCAATTCTTTGAAACGATCCCATGCCTCTCCAAATGGTTCATCAAACCTTTGAGAGAATTTCATGATTTCATTCTTGAGATACGTGGTTTTAGAAGGAGGAAAGAATTCATTTACTAACTTTTGAACCAAATCTTCCCATGTTTCAATCGACCGAGGGGTTGTTTGTCAAGCCAAATTCGGGCTGCCCCATCGATGGAAAACGGGAAAAGAAGAAGTTTGATTGATTCCTCAGGGACATTTTTGCATTTGATGGTGCAAGTGATTTTGTTAAACCATCTAATGTGATCCTGAGGATCGTCCCTGTCAAAACCATAGAATTGCCGCTGGGTTACCAGGTTTATCAACCTAGTCTTAAGCTCAAAATTCTCAGCCACGATGGCTGGAACAAAAATGGCATCTCCGTACCCATCGGAGGGTGCTTGGAGAAGCTCATTCATCGGACGATCTTCTGTCATGATGACAGGAGTTTTAGGATCAGTGTGTATCTCGGGTACGACTGATGGAGCAGAACGTCTACGACGTCTTCGAGGTATGTTTACAAGCTCACGAAAAGGGCTCGATGACCTAGAAGAACGAGTGCGCATGCACTAAGACGAGTCTAAGAATCCTTTAGAGTGAGGGAAACTTAGAAAAGGGTAAGAAGAATCTTTTTGGATTTTATTTGTTTATGGAAATTTGAAATACGATATTTTTGGTTATCGATCAGTCAAACGAATTAACTTAACGATAATTTTGGTTTTATATATATAAAAATAAGAGAATATGAACAAGGATGGAAAATATACAATGGATGTATATTCAACAACACTGATACTGCAAATGCGTTCTACGCAGCACACCTCCCCGGCAGCGGCGCCAAAATTTGATCGGTTTTAAACAGTCTGCTAAAATCGACCAAGTAAATGTTCAACAAGAGTCAAACAATCTAGGGCACAATGCAATTATCCAAGGGAGTTTAGTGTTTCCCCGGGTCGTTAAGTCCCAACAAGGTGTGAAATCTGTAATAGAACGTATCTGTGATCCGGTGAATATTGAATGGAAAATGGGGTGTGAGTGATTAAACTAAGGAAATATAAAAGAAAATAACTTAAACAAGCTATAAAACGATTACTAGAAAGAAAATGACTTAAAAACGTTTAAAACTTAAAAACGTACGTTTAAATAAAAATTACGTAAACGTACAAAATAAAACGTGAATTCTGACCAATATAAATCCCATGGATGTGAAAATTATATTTTTAGAATACAAATGATAAAATAAAATTATTGGAAAATTAAAATTATTTTTATGACTATTTATTTAATTATTATTAATTAATTACTATTTTTAACTATTTAATAATACCCTAAAATATAAGAAAATATGAAATAAAGCTAGAAAAGTGAAATTATGACTTAGAAAAATCTAAAATATTATAAAACTTATTTTAAAACCGAAAATATATTTATTACATTTTTTATCTATTTATTATTAATTAATTATTATTTAATAATTATTTAAACTATTTTAAATTATAATAAATACTAAATGAACAGTAATAATTCTAAAACTTTTTCTATAAATACTCTAAGGTGACAGGAAGCTATGAAAATTATAAAAATGAAAAGTGCTTAATGAAAAAGCAGAAAAATAAGCCAAATGACTTAAATAGAAGCTATCACTTATTTTTATGTTGTTGATTTTCTGATTTTCTTTTACAAAACTATTTAACTACTGATGATGAAAAACTTTAATGAAGACAATATTATTAAAACTTAAAAATAAGCAGATTGGAAGCTTATGAGCTTATCAGTTGAGCTTTTTGGCTCAAAATGGATAATAAGCTCAAACAAGCTATCAAATAAGCTAAACAAAAGGAAACAAAAGTGAAATAAGATGAAAATAAGTAAAAGGTACTGGAATGAAACTAGAGGAACAAGAAATAAGCACTGATAAGCTTGGAATAAGCAAATCAGCAAGGTACTGCTAGAGTATCAACCTGCTGCTGACTTTAGAGGCCAAATAAGCTTATGAAATAAGCTTTAAAGCACAAAGTGAAGATTGGAGTAGCAAGATGGGTTGGTTAGCTTTCCAAAAAGTCCAAGCTTACCCTGTGGGAACCACTGGGGAGCTTATGAAGGGCTTATGAAAAAGCTTGTGTACACTGAATTGCTCAGTGTACAATGAAAATGGGACAAAGTGAAAGCTTGTTGCAGGCTTATAAGGTAAGCTGCAAAATGGAAATTGAGCTTTGAACCAAGTAATATGGTGGATTGGCTTTAGGAAAAACCAAAATACACAAGCTTAAGCTCAGTGATGAACTTTTGATGGGCTTGAGAAAAGTGCTCACCTACACTAATTTCTCAGTGTAGGGAGTGGTTTTAATGAACATGTTAAGCACAAATTAAGCAATCCAACAAGCAGATAATTAAAATACAAGTACACACTAAGCAAACAAGCCAGAAGGGCTTCTAAAAACAACAATAATAACAAGCAAAACCTCACTCATGAACAAATCACAAGCTTAAGAACCTGCATGCAGACCAGTGCACAGGGGAGGAATTTGACTTTTTACTTAAAACTAAATAGTTGACTACTATGAACTTTAAACCTAATCTACTGAATGATTATGTTATATTAAGCTAATTAGAGATGAAATTAAGCTAGATGAACAAGTAATCAACAACTGTGATGAAATTTATAATCCAAAATCCTAACAGTGAACTATTAAATAGAGATTAAAAGCTATTTTGACTATTTATCAAATAAGGACTGTATTTTATGGTTTTACTGAGATATTATGACCTAATGTGACATACATCAAACAAGAACAACACCACATACTCAGTATAACAACAGGAGATCAGCAAATCCAAACAACCCTTTATGAAGACTTATACTTGATTTTCAAAGTAACTGATAGAGTTACACCACAACACTGATTCCAAAGGTTACAAGATGATAACACAAGATCAAATGAGCATCAAACATCAACAACACAAGCATAAAACACAGATTTGTCAAATATGCAGTGTACACTGTGAAAATTCAATTTTAAGCACCAAGTGAATCCAATGAACAAACAACCAATTTAATCAATATTATAACTAAACAACACCACAAAAACATAAAAACACAAAGATCAAAGCAATAAACTTGCTTCTACAGTAAAATGCAAAAAATGATAAAATGGCTTACAACATGCTACCAAGCCACAAACCTGTCCTAAAATGACCACAAACCTGTCCTAAAGCTTACCAATAAGCTCTAAACCAAGGGCAATCCATAATTAACCCTGCTCCATGCTTGATTCATCATGTAAACTGATTTTTTGATTTCTTTTCTATTTTCTTGATTTCTTTTTGGTATTTTTGTTTTAATGACTATAACTTGTTTTAAGGTCTCAAAAAGCTAAATAAGCTTTGTCAGGAGCTTATGTGAGCTAAGAAGTCCAATAAACAACTACAATCAACAATATTGAAATGACTTGAAAATTAAAGTACGATTAAGCATAAATGGAAAATGTAAAGATAGATTGAAAAGGGTACTGTAAATAGGTTTATTACAATTTGTCAAAGAGTAATAAGATCCTGAAAGCATTTAAATGACATGTAATAAAGATAGACAATAAAAACGATTAATGAAAATTAACTACTACCAATACAGGTTACATTGTCTCCTATATATACAAAACTAAGATGGGATATGTCTAAACTTCTTCTCTGATCCATTCTGCACCCTTGGATGGTCTTCAAATGATCTCAGCCTTCGAAACTGAATTTGGCGCCAAAATTGAGATAGTGGAAAAATCCACTATCTCTGATGGAGTGTACTGGGGAAGAAGCATTAAATGTATTTTGGTTTGTTAGGTGAATTGGGATAGGTGGAAGGGTGAGGTGTGGTGGTATTGCAGGGATAAGGCGGTGGAGATGGTGGTATTGGTTTGGCGGGTTGGGTGGTATGGAAGAAGAGTTTGACTGGGGTCAAACTTTGGGTGTTTAGCTAAGGGTCGGGTTGGGTTATTTCTTTTGGGCTTGGGTTTAGTTTGTAGGATTGGGCTGGGTTTAGTAACTGGGTTTATTTTTTAGTTTTAGGATTAGTAGTGGAATTGGTTTAAGCTTAGGGACCAATTGTGTAATTTCCTGAAAATCCAAGGACCAATGCTGCCAAAATCCAAAACTAATTCCAAGGGTCATTCATGCCAAGTTTCAATAGAACAAGAACCATAAAAGATAATTTTCTATTTTTGAAAACCGGGGGACTTGTTTTGCCATTTTTGAAACTTCAGGGACTAATTCTGCCATTTTGGAAACTTGGGGGACCTTTCTTGCCAATTGTGCAAACTTTGCTCATTTTTTAATTGTTTTCAATCCTTTTGCACTTTTAACAGATAAAAACACAATCAAATGATATTTTCTGTATTTTGAAGCATATCTGCATTTTTTTAAATGTTTTTGCAGTCTAAATGTGACAGAAATGATGAGTAATTAGACACTCATCAAAAGTCAAAAATAAAAATGCAGAAAATAAAATAAGATATGACCAGTGCAAGTGATGCGTCGCATCTATTATGGAGATGCGCCGCATCTTCTGCAGGGCTGACAGACTCGACACAGAACAGAAAAGTAAAAATTTTTCTTCCGGGTTGTCTCCCGGTCAGCACTTGTCTTTATTCCAGAGTCTTCAAGTTAGACTCACGTTCAGCTCCTTATTTTGTTCTAGCGAGATCTTCCATCTCATTCTCTCTCTTAGTTCCATATTCAAGTATCCAAACATTCTTTCCGCTAATTGGAACATCCTTGACACTAATCCGCCTCTAGTAGTTATTCCATTCTGGTCGTGCCTTTGGAACAAAACTCCTTTAATCACCTTCGACAATTGGTGCACCTCAATCGTCAATTCACTAATCATACAGTTTTGTTCTTTCAGCAACAGTCCATTGATGAAAGTTTCGACCTCATGATGCTCCTTATCACATTCGTGGGCTGATGCGTGTCGTGTGTCGTTGCGGTTTAGCAGTTTTAATGCCTAATCAAGTTTTAAATTTATATTTAGCCGACTTATCAATAACACACACACTTAACGAGCAGTGTACCCGGTCAGTATGAATATAATGGTAAGTAGAGTGTCGATCACTAAGAGTGGAACGTATTATCTAGTTATTCTAATCAGTATTTTAATATATTAAGTTAGCTATACAATCTAATCTAACGCAAGGGGTTTCAGCCTGAGAGACTGGCACGATTTGGTTGCAATTAAATAATAAACTAAACCAATAGGCACGAATCAGCAAGTAGCACACACGTACACAGATAAATACTCGAGACAATAAGAGGGCTGTCCTTATGATAAGTAGTTTGTCACTTGTTTTATTGCTAGTGTTATATGAAGTGTATAGTTCGATGCAACGCACCGAGATTAAGTCCTTTCTCGTTGGTTCTAATCTTATCGGCGAGTAAACCCTTAATGATTACTTATGACTATCCTTTTTATCTTTCTCCTACTTTTCTACAGACCATAGAATGCATAGGCGATCTAATAAACAGGCGAGGGCAGAGGCATGGCGACCCGATCAACGCTCAGCTAGCCACAGAGGTTATCAATGCACTAATAAAAGTCACCAATGACACTAACATATAAACTTTAATTGATGAGAAAGCAGTTTTAAGGGAGTGCAATCTTTCCGTTGTCACATTACACAAGCCACCAATCTTGATGAATTAAAGTTTACTAACACAATAAAACAAAACTACTTAATGAATTAAACACATGCAGCACCTTCTCACAGCTCTTGTATCTTTGATTTGGTTGTGTCTTGTGTTGCTGCCTTGACTGAATTCGTCCTTGGTTTATGGTCTTCGGTCTTCTGTTAAAAACTTCGGAACTCGGAACTCTTAATTCGTCTGGTCTTTGGGGTATTTATAGTTTCTGTCTGAGGGTAAGATGCGGCGCATCTAGTAAGTAGATGCGGCGCATGTACTTAACTTCGCGTGGGGTCCAAGATTATAATATTCAGGAATATTCGTACACCGCCAGAAGATGCGGCGTATCTTCATCTTTGGATGCGGCGCATGTCCTCTTGTATCTTGGATCGTATCTGGTGAAATATTGATAGTGATGCGGCTCATGTAATGAGTGAGATGCGGCGCATCTGGAGCAGAACAAGTTGGTTATTCTTCGTTGACCAAAGTTTCATATGCGGCGCATGGGATAAATTCATGCGGCGCATTCTTCAAAGTCAGGCAGTGGTCTTCATTCTCTTCATTCCAACAACCAATTCCAATCTTGATCATTTTACTCCGTTTTTAGTCCATAATCGCTAAGTTTCACCAAATGCTTGTTTTTACCTGAGAATTACAAAAGTAAACGATTAAGTATCAATCCTCATACATAATATAGTAAAACAAGTCAAATTAATAGGATAAATGATAGTAATAAAATGTACTTATTTGAGTTCATCAAATATCCCCCCACTTGAACTTTACTTGTCCCCAAGTAAACCTTAGAATTAATCTTATGAAAATGTATCCTAAAAGATATTAGGATTTATTTTTATATTTAAGCATGTATTCGTTTTTTGTCATAATCACACAACTAAACACTTAACGAATTAGAAGTAGAATAAAATATTTCGATAAAAGCAAATCTAATCGTTTAACTGTCCAGTCGCGACGAATATTCTATCATAAGCTTGGCAAGTATACACATCTCCCCCACTAAAGCTAAGGAATAACAAGTCTAAAGCGGTAAAAAGGGTTTTTAGGCTTAAGGGTTAATTATTCTTAATCTCTATCGATCTCAAATTCGAGAAAAGGCGACAAAATCACAAATACATGATCGAATCCACGAACACGATACTTGCAATTACTCAAATCCTTAACTCGAATAGGCTAAAGATAGGTCCAAACTTCACCAATAATAATATATCAAAAAGGGCGACAAAATCATAAATACATAGCCGAATCCACGACTACGATACTTAAGATTGTTCAAATCCCTAATCTCAATAAATCAAAGGTTTGGTTGGATAAAGAATAATAGGGTATGGATAATATTTGGGATATAAATTGGTGTAAAAATAAAAAACAAACAAAACAAATAAATTAAAATCCTAAGTGTGGTTAATCACTATCCCAACCATCCCATGAATAAGACTCATATCATTGAATAACTCACGCTTTAACACTTGAAACACACGCTTTAGGTAGACACGAATTATACTCAACAAGATCTTAACCAAAGAATAAACCTTAGTTGACGTTCCCATAACTGCCAACTCCCATTCAATCCATAGATATAATATAACAATTAGTGGTGATATCGACCACTTACATAACTTTACATCGTTGGTTTAAATCAAACATCCAACTCTTCTTTTTCTTTTTCTTTTCTATTTTTTTTTTCGATTTTTTTTTTTTTTTTTTTTTTAAAAAAAAAAAAAAAAAAAACATAAACATAGATGTATAAAATTTCACCACATCACTAAAACAATAATTCTGGATAATTTTTCCATACTTTTCATAACTTCAGAAATAACGGTAATAGTGAAAGTAGTAAACACACGAAAAATAAACTCAAAGATATACAATATTTACTTTCACTCCAATTGCATTGTGCAATTTCCCGACCTAACCAAAGATAATGAATTACGCACGCGAACACAGGTAATGTAAGTAAACACACTTTGCCTATAGCAATTAACCAACCACGGACTTTAATCTACAGGGTAGGCTAAGGTGTAAGGTGTAACGAAACATTTTAACAAAGGTGTAAGAAACGAAAGGAATGGCTCTGAGTGTTTTTCTAGGGGTATCTTACTCTAAAAGTGAGAGTAACAAAAGGGTTATACGGGGGTTAACTAACCAGTGTAGTTAGCTAATAACACATAACATATAAAGGCTATTTGGGTGTAATCCTAGAAATTTACCAATTTAGACAAGTCATTCCAATTATATAAAATAATACTTATTATGGTGGTCTCGAATAGTATACAAGCCAAGTTCTAAAGTTTACAAGTCACCGGCACACTCATAGATTTGTGAATTTTGAAAAATCACAATTTTTAAAAATAACGTCATGTGTGCACCTATGCAACTTTAGACTTTAAACAAAAACATGCTAAAAATTTTAAATTTTTATATATTAAGCACATTTTAAGCATATTTTGAAAAGTTTAGGACAAGTAAATGTTAAGTGTTCTAATTCTCCAATCCCCCCACTTAAGTTAAACAACGTCCTCGTTGTTTGTATGAAAGGTTAAAAACTGGAAAATAAAAGAATTAGACCAGAAAAACTCCCCTGAGATTTGCTCGGTATGATCCTCCATTTGTATAATAGCAAAAATCATCTTTCTTGTGGATTAGAACGTTTAAGCTTCATATTCGATGTATCCACAGGAAATGCAGGAATCTATAATACCACCAACACTTTAAAACACACCTAAGATAAGAAAGGTTCAACTTGCATAACACATTAGTAGTTAGGTAAAAATAAAACATAAAAAATTAAAAATGAAAATCATCAGGTCAGTCGATGCGCTGTATCTTATGGAAGAAGATACGCCGTATCGAGCCTGGAATAATTACGGATCAGAATAAAAGATGCGCCGCATCCTTAACCAGGGATGCGCCGCATTAAAATAAACTGATAAAAAGTTTTAAATTCGAAAATTAAAAATGCAGAAAAATAAAATAAGATATGACCATCTGCAGGAGATGCGTCGCATCTCAGAATTGAGATGCGCCGTATCCTCTGCGGCCTGAAAATAAAAATAAAACAAATAAAAGGATAGGATGCGTCGCATCTGTTTACCAGATGCGGCGCATGTAGTTACCAAACAGACTGATAACAGTCTGATGTAAAATGACTCGTTCCACGGTTTAATCTCTTACGTCCTCTCGTACTCTCATGCTGAACTTAATGCCAGTCTTCATCAAATATAACAAGAAACATAAACTGAAACATTAAATATATACACGAGAATAGTGATCAGTACAATCCAAAAAAATAATAATAATATGTGGAACAATGTCTGTAAAATCAAGAGAGTAAGATCATGGGTGAGTGAGGTCGTCTGGATGGGTCCCGGAAGTGCTGGCTCCATCAGTCCTAGGGCGGACCCTGCGAGTGTATCCAAGTGTCACTACAGCAACATGAGTACCATCTGATCGGGTGTGGGTAATACCCTGTTGCTCCAAGAGTCTGCTCACACTCATAACCAGCCACTCTGAATCTCTCCTCATACCATCAACAACCCCTCTCAACGCTCTCAACTCCCCCTCGACTGCCTCGACTCTCTGACCCATGGTACGTACAGGGACTGGTGGGGGTACTGGTGCCTGCGGCTCCTCCTGATGGGCTGGAGCAGCAGCCGGAGGTCCCTGAGGGCCTCCCTGCTCCGCCTCTGGTCCTACAGCTCTGGCGGGCCCTAATGCTACCCAAACGTACTCTCCCATGCCCAACTGGCATATCCCAAGTCTAACCAAGTAATCCCTGTCAATAACCGGGAGATGGGTCACCACAACCTCCAGCCCTGCTGGGATCTCCGCTCCAATCACTCCAAAATGGCGGGCCAGCCTAGAAACAAAATGCCCGCCAGTCATCTGGCTCCTCCGATCTCTCCCTGCAGTTGATCGGTGGAGGTAGTGTGCTAAAAAGTGGGGGATGTTCACCGACAACCCCTCATCCATGCTCCTAAGGAGGAAGAGGTCCAGAGTGGTCACCTTCTCAGGTGACTGACCCCTCCCAGCAATGGTAAGTGCGATCAAACGGTGGCACAGCCTCCTCATCGGCTCCCTGATCAAAGTGTAAGACGGGGTGGAAGTAGTGATATCACCCCCCGAAGAAATCCTGTCCCAGTAATCACTAAATAATCCTCTGTCAGGGACCGCTCGCAAACTATCATCCCAATATCTGTCAAACCCATCTGAATCAAGCTCCTCAGTAGTGTGTAAACCCATGGCCAGGATAAACTCCCTCATCGACATCTGCCTCAACACCCCACCTAGTCTAAACACAAGGGTGTCAGCTATATCCAAACCCGTATCCGTCTCTCTGTAGTAAAATGTACTAAAGAACTCCAGCATAAGCTCCCTGATAAGAGGCTCATCGATCCTGAACAGTCTCTCCCATGCACTAGATCTGAACACCACCTCCTCATCATCTCCAGCAACAACCATCTCCATCCTATGCTGTAAACTCTCAGCAGCATGTCCTGCCCCAATCAATCCCACATCATCGAAATCCAAAGCCTGTACCCTGAATATCCTCCTAAAGTAAATTGACTCAAGTCTCCGTAAGTAGTCCTCCAAAGTGCCAGGGGTTAGACCCATATCCTCGAATCGTAACCACTGGTGTCTCTGTGCTACTTCTGGTAGTGCCATCTGAAATAAATTTTTAAAGTTAGTAAACAGTCTGCAAGATAGGTAGATACGGCGCATCTGACTTAATCAGTGCGGCGTATCTGCATGAAATATAAGAGATGCGGAGCAAGAGTTGAGATACGGCGTATGTAGATGCGCCGTATCTAGATTAATCAATACGGCGTATGTAGAATTTTATTAATTTGGAAATAGGTCGTTACGCCGCATCAATTAACCTAGATGCGCCGCATCTAAAAGCATATCAGTATAAATAAAGGGGGTCAGGCAGACATTTCAAGAATCCGTGTCCGTGACGTAAACTACCACTAAATATCACAGTATCATATACTCCTTATATCAGTTCTAATAGCTTATCACATTTTACTAATCCACCTTCCCGCTAAATATTCAAAATCGAATTCAAAACCCAAATTTTCGGTCAAATCAAACTAGTGCAGAAATTCGATGATTTACGCAAGTCAAACACGGGGAAGATCATCTATTACAAGTCCTAATCATATTTCTATATCATTTAAGCACAAATCGAATTAATCATATAAACCCTAATTTTCGTATTAACCAAGATTAAATCGAAATAGAATAATTACCTTAATTTGATGATTAGGAGAAAGATTATAGATCGGATTAAAGGTCGGTTTAAGAAAAGTGATCGGAATCGGAGTATAATATCAGTGTGTGTAAGTTCTTAACTGTGTGTGTTTATGCGGTAAAGATTTTAGATCCGGCGCATTCCCGTCGTATTTATAGGGCAAAAAGATGCGCCGTATTGGAAAATTGGATGCGCCGTATCTATTTAATTTCGTTGACTAGTCAATGAGTCCTAGTTGGTCAGAGATACGGCGCTTTGGATTATTAGATCCGCCGTATCGCTAAGTTAGTAAACGAAATTTAAATAACGAACGTACCTTGGCCTCCGCTACACGATTCTTTATACACCAAATTGGGGTAAAACGGTTACACCATACGATATAAATGAATTCAAAATAAGAGCAATAGGTATAAAACGTTTTTTTTTTTTTTTTTTTTTTTTTTTTTAACAATTGTAATCTTATAGTTTAGAGGATAAGAATTTATTCCGAGGTTAGGAACAAATATCGTTTTTAAGCATACAAAATTAAAATTACAATTTGAATCAGACGTATAATATGGATAATAAAATTGAGATTATAATGTAGAGGACTTCCCTTTGGGCAGGTTGAATAATCGAAGAGGTTACGTTGATCACTCCAGCTAGCTTCTCTCGGGTTGGTTCAGAATGTAATCTTTCATGGTGATGCTTGAATCATCCTTTATCCTGAAAATAAACAACTTGCACACGAGAGTAGCGGATCGATCAAAGTAAATATCAAAAATCAACTATATTTATCAAATTATATTCGTCGTATTAACAAAAGTTAATGCGCCGTATCTTCGTTACGTTTCAAAATATAAGATTTTTGATTCAGAAGATACGCCGTATCGACAAAAATCGATACGCCGTATCTGTTTAATAATTCGAGAACTGTTTTTAATTAAAATAATAGATACGCCGTATCTGTTGAAGCAGATGCGTCGTATGGCGTTAACGTTTAGAAATTTTTTTTTATTAAAAACAGATACGCCGTATCTTGGGGAAAAGATGCGTCGTATCGAATTAATTAAACGCGTTGTATTTTATAAAAATTGAACGCAATACGCCGTATCTGATAAATCAGATGCGCCGTATCGTTCGATTTAGCTCAGTACAATGATAGCAGAAAACAAAAAATACGAAAAATTAAAACAAATAAAAACACACAAAAATAAACACAAATAAAAGCAAACAAATAACACACAAAAACAGAAAATATGCAAAATAGTACAGTGAATGCAAATTAAACTAATACACAACAAAATTAGCGGTTAGATAAAAAATTAAAAACCTAATTAAAATACTCATCAAATTAACAGATAATAACAATTCACTCCCCGGCAGCGGCGCCAAAAACTTGATGCGTGTCGTGTGTCGTTGCGGTTTAGCAGTTTTAATGCCTAATCAAGTTTTAAATTTATATTTAGCCGACTTATCAATAACACACACACATTAACGAGCAGTGTACCCGGTCAGTATGAATATAATGGTAAGTAGAGTGTCGATCACTAAGAGTGGAACGTATTATCTAGTTATTCTAATCAGTATTTTAATATATTAAGTTAGCTATACAATCTAATCTAACGCAAGGGGTTTTAGCCTGAGAGACTGGCACGATTTGGTTGCAATTAAATAATAAACTAAACCAATAGGCACGAATCAGCAAGTAGCACACACGTACACAGATAAATACTCGAGACAATAAGAGGGCTGTCCTTATGATAAGTAGTTTGTCACTTGTTTTATTGCTAGTGTTATATGAAGTGTATAGTTCGATGCAACGCACCGAGATTAAGTCCTTTCTCGTTGGTTCTAATCTTATCGGCGAGTAAACCCTTAATGATTACTTATGACTATCCTTTTTATCTTTCTCCTACTTTTCTACAGACCATAGAATGCATAGGCGATCTAATAAACAGGCGAGGGCAGAGGCATGGCGACCCGATCAACGCTCAGCTAGCCACAGAGGTTATCAATGCACTAATAAAAGTCACCAATGACACTAACATATAAACTTTAATTGATGAGAAAGCAGTTTTAAGGGAGTGCAATCTTTCCGTTGTCACATTACACAAGCCACCAATCTTGATGAATTAAAGTTTACTAACACAATAAAACAAAACTACTTAATGAATTAAACACATGCAGCACCTTCTCACAGCTCTTGTATCTTTGATTTGGTTGTGTCTTGTGCTGCTGCCTTGACTGAATTCGTCCTTGGTTTATGGTCTTCGGTCTTCTGTTAAAAACTTCAGAACTCGGAACTCTTAATTCGTCTGGTCTTTGGGGTATTTATAGTTTCTGTCTGAGGGTAAGATGCGGCGCATCTAGTAAGTAGATGCGGCGCATGTACTTAACTTCGCGTGGGGTCCAAGATTATAATATTTAGGAATATTCGTACACCGCCAGAAGATGCGGCGTATCTTCATCTTTGGATGCGGCGCATGTCCTCTTGTATCTTGGATCGTATCTGGTGAAATATTGATAGTGATGCGGCGCATGTAATGAGTGAGATGCGGCGCATCTGGAGCAGAACAAGTTGGTTATTCTTCGTTGACCAAAGTTTCATATGCGGCGCATGGGATAAATTCATGCGGCGCATTCTTCAAAGTCAGGCAGTGGTCTTCATTCTCTTCATTCCAACAACCAATTCCAATCTTGATCATTTTACTCCGTTTTTAGTCCATAATCGCTAAGTTTCACCAAATGCTTGTTTTTACCTGAGAATTACAAAAGTAAACGATTAAGTATCAATCCTCATACATAATATAGTAAAACAAATCAAATTAATAGGATAAATGATAGTAATAAAATGTACTTATTTGAGTTCATCAAATATCCCCCCACTTGAACTTTACTTGTCCCCAAGTAAACCTTAGAATTAATCTTATGAAAATGTATCCTAAAAGATATTAGGATTTATTTTTATATTTAAGCATGTATTCGTTTTTTGTCATAATCACACAACTAAACACTTAACGAATTAGAAGTAGAATAAAATATTTTGATAAAAGCAAATCTAATCGTTTAACTGTCCAGTCGCGACGAATATTCTATCATAAGCTTGGCAAGTATACACATCTCCCCCACTAAAGCTAAGGAATAACAAGTCTAAAGCGGTAAAAAGGGTTTTTAGGCTTAAGTGTTAATTATTCTTAATCTCTATCGATCTCAAATTCGAGAAAAGGCGACAAAATCACAAATACATGATCGAATCCACGAACACGATACTTGCAATTACTCAAATCCTTAACTCGAATAGGCTGAAGATAGGTCCAAACTTCACCAATAATAATATATCAAAAAGGGCAACAAAATCATAAATACATAGCCGAATCCGCGACTACGATACTTAAGATTGCTCAAATCCCTAATCTCAATAAATCAAAGGTTTGGTTGGATAAAGAATAATAGGGTATGGATAATATTTGGGATATAAATTGGTGTAAAAATAAAAAACAAACAAAACAAATAAATTAAAATCCTAAGTGTGGTTAATCACTATCCCAACCATCCCATGAATAAGACTCATATCATTGAATAACTCACGCTTTAACACTTGAAATACACGCTTTAGGTAGACACGAATTATACTCAACAAGATCTTAACCAAAGAATAAACCTTAGTTGACGTTCCCATAACTGCCAACTCCCATTCAATCCATAGATATAATATAACAATTAGTGGTGATATCGACCACTTACATAACTTTACATCGTTGGTTTAAATCAAACATCCAACTCTTCTTTTTCTTTTTCTTTTCTAATTTTTTTTTTCGATTTTTTTTAAAAAAAAAAAAAAAAAAAAAAAACATAAACATAGATGTGTAAAATTTCACCACATCACTAAAACAATAATTCTGGATAATTTTTCCATACTTTTCATAACTTTAGAAATAACGGTAATAGTGAAAGTAGTAAACACACGAAAAATAAACTCAAAGATATACAATATTTACTTTCACTCCAATTGCATTGTGCAATTTCCCGACCTAACCAAAGATAATGAATTACGCACGCGAACACAGGTAATGTAAGGAAACACACATTGCCTATAGCAATTAACCAACCACGGACTTTAATCTACAGGGTAGGCTAAGGTGTAAGGGTGTAACGAAACATTTTAACAAAGGTGTAAGAAACGAAAGGAATGGCTCTGAGTGTTTTTCTAGGGGTATCTTACTCTAAAAGTGAGAGTAACAAAAGGGTTATACGGGGGTTAACTAACCAGTGTAGTTAGCTAATAACACATAACATATAAAGGCTATTTGGGTGTAATCCTAGAAATTTACCAATTTAGACAAGTCATTCCAATTATATAAAATAATACTTATTATGGTGGTCTCGAATAGTATACAAGCCAAGTTCTAAAGTTTACAAGTCACCGGCACACTCATTGATTTGTGAATTTTGAAAAATCACAATTTTTAAAAATAACGTCATGTGTGCACCTATGCAACTTTAGACTTTAAACAAAAACATGCTAAAAATTTTAAATTTTTATATATTAAGCACATTTTAAGCATATTTTGAAAAGTTTAGGACAAGTAAATGTTAAGTGTTCTAATTCTCCAATCCCCCCACTTAAGTTAAACAACGTCCTCGTTGTTTGTATGAAAGGTTAAAAACTGGAAAATAAAAGAATTAGACCAGAAAAACTCCCCTGAGATTTGCTCGGTATGATCCTCCATTTGTATAAGAGCAAAAATCATCTTTCTTGTGGATTAGAACGTTTAAGCTTCATATTCGATGTATCCACAGGAAATGCAGGAATCTATAATACCACCAACACTTTAAAACACACCTAAGATAAGAAAGGTTCAACTTGCATAACACATTAGTAGTTAGGTAAAAATAAAACATAAAAAATTAAAAATGAAAATCATCAGGTCAGTCGATGCGCCGTATCTTATGGAAGAAGATACGCCGTATCGAGCCTGGAATAATTACGGATCAGAATAAAAGATGCGCCGCATCCTTAACCAGGGATGCGCCGCATTAAAATAAACTGATAAAAAGTTTTAAATTCGAAAATTAAAAATGCAGAAAAATAAAATAAGATATGACCATCTGCAGGAGATGCGTCGCATCTCAGAATTGAGATGCGCCGTATCCTCTGCGGCCTGAAAATAAAAATAAAACAAATAAAAGGATAGGATGCGTCGCATCTGTTTACCAGATGCGGCGCATGTAGTTACCAAACAGACTGATAACAGTCTAATGTAAAATGACTCGTTCCACGGTTTAATCTCTCACGTCCTCTCGTACTCTCATGCTGAACTTAATGCCAGTCTTCATCAAATATAACAAGAAACATAAACTGAAACATTAAATATATACATGAGAATAGTGATCAGTACAATCCAAAAAAATAATAATAATATGTGGAACAATGTCTGTAAAATCAAGAGAGTAAGATCATGGGTGAGTGAGGTCGTCTGGATGGGTCTCGGAAGTGCTGGCTCCATCAGTCCTAGGGCGGACCCTGCGAGTGTATCCAAGTGTCACTACAGCAACATGAGTACCATCTGATCGGGTGTGGGTAATACCCTGTTGCTCCAAGAGTCTGCTCACACTCATAACCAGCCACTCTGAATCTCTCCTCACACCATCAACAACCCCTCTCAACGCTCTCAACTCCCCCTCGACTGCCTCGACTCTCTGACCCATGGTACGTACAGGGACTGGTGGGGGTACTGGTGCCTGCGGCTCCTCCTGATGGGCTGGAGCAGCAGCCGGAGGTCCCTGAGGGCCTCCCTGCTCCGCCTCTGGTCCTACAGCTCTGGCGGGCCCTAATGCTACCCAAACGTACTCTCCCATGGCCAACTGGCATATCCCAAGTCTAACCAAGTAATCCCTGTCAATAACCGGGAGATGGGTCACCACAACCTCCAGCCCTGCTGGGATCTCCGCTCCAATCACTCCAAAATGGCGGGCCAGCCTAGAAAC
This sequence comes from Artemisia tridentata subsp. tridentata, assembly GCA_021014915.2. NCBI lineage: Eukaryota > Viridiplantae > Streptophyta > Magnoliopsida > Asterales > Asteraceae > Artemisia > Artemisia tridentata. Next base: position 122,534,525 of record CP139506.1, read on the forward strand.
AAAATGCCCGCCAGTCATCTGGCTCCTCCGATCTCTCCCTGCAGCTGATCGGTGGAGGTAGTGTGCTGAAAAGTGGGGGATGTTCACCGACAACCCCTCATCTATGCTCCTAAGGAGGAAGAGGTCCAAAGTGGTCACCTTCTCAGGTGACTGACCCCTCCCAGCAATGGTAAGTGCGATCAAACGGTGGCACAGCCTCCTCATCGGCTCCCTGATCAAAGTGTAAGACGGGGTGGAAGTAGTGATATCACCCCCCGAAGAAATCCTGTCCTAGTAATCACTAAATAATCCTCTGTCAGGGACCGCTCGCAAACTATCATCCCAATATCTGTCAAACCCATCTGACTCAAGCTCCTCAGTAGTGTGTAAATCCATGGCCAGGATAAACTCCCTCATCGACATCTGCCTCAACACCCCACCTAGTCTAGACACAAGGGTGTCAGCTATATCCAAACCCGTATCCGTCTCTCTGTAGTAAAATGTACTAAAGAACTCCAGCATAAGCTCCCTGATAAGAGGCTCATCGATCCTGAACAGTCTCTCCCATGCACTAGATCTGAACACCACCTCCTCATCATCTCCAGCAACAACCATCTCCATCCTATGCTGTAAACTCTCAGCAGCATGTCCTGCCCCAATCAATCCCACATCATCGAAATCCAAAGCCTGTACCCTGAATATCCTCCTAAAGTAAATCGACTCAAGTCTCCGTAAGTAGTCCTCCAAAGTGCCAGGGGTTAGACCCATATCCTCGAATCGTAACCACTGGTGTCTTTGTGCTACTTCTGGTAGTGCCATCTGAAATAAATTTTTAAAGTTAGTAAACAGTCTGCAAGATAGGTAGATACGGCGCATCTTACTTAATCAGTGCGGCGTATCTGCATGAAATATAAGAGATGCGGAGCAAGAGTTGAGATACGGCGTATGTAGATGCGCCGTATCTAGATTAATCAATACGGCGTATGTAGAATTTTATTAATTTGGAAATAGGTCGTTACGCCGCATCAATTAACCTAGATGCGCCGCATCTAAAAGCATATCAGTATAAATAAAGGGGGTCAGGCAGACTTTTCAAGAATCCGTGTCCGTGACGTAAACTACCACTAAATATCACAGTATCATATACTCCTTATATCAGTTCTAATAGCTTATCACATTTTACTAATCCACCTTCCCGCTAAATATTCAAAATCGAATTCAAAACCCAAATTTTCGGTCAAATCAAACTAGTGCAAAAATTCGATGATTTACGCGAGTCAAACACGGGGAAGATCATCTATTACAAGTCCTAATCATATTTCTATATCATTTAAGCACAAATCGAATTAATCATACAAACCCTAATTTTCGTATTAACCAAGATTAAATCGAAATAGAATAATTACCTTAATTTGATGATTAGGAGAAAGATTATAGATCGGATTAAAGGTGGGTTTAAGAAAAGTGATCGGAATTGGAGTATAATATCAGTGTGTGTAAGTTCTTAACTGTGTGTGTTTATGCGGTAAAGATTTTAGATCCGGCGCATTCCCGTCGTATTTATAGGGCAAAAAGATGGGCCGTATTGGAAAATTGGATGCGCCGTATCTATTTAATTTCGTTGACTAGTCAATGAGTCCTAGTTGGTCAGAGATACGGCGCTTTGGATTATTAGATCTGCCGTATCGCTAAGTTAGTAAACGAAATTTAAATAAGGAACGTACCTTGGCCTTCGCAACACGATTCTTTATACACCAAATTGGGGTAAAACGGTTACACCATACGATATAAATGAATTCAAAATAAGAGCAATAGGTATAAACGGTTTTTTTTTTTTTTTTTTTTTTTTTTTTTTTTTTTTTTTTTTTTTTTTTTTTTAACAATTGTAATCTTATAGTTTAGAGGATAAGAATTTATTCCGAGGTTAGGAACAAATATCGTTTTTAAGCATACAAAATTAAAATTACAATTTGAATCAGACGTATAATATGGATAATAAAATTGAGATTATAATGTAGAGGACTTCCCTTTGGGCAGGTTGAATAATCGAAGAGGTTACGTTGATCACTCCAGCTAGCTTCTCTCGGGTTGGTTCAGAATGTAATCTTTCATGGTGATGCTTGAATCATCCTTTATCCTGAAAATAAACAACTTGCACACGAGAGTAGCGGACCGATCAAAGTAAATATCAAAAATCAACTATATTTATCAAATTATATTCGTCGTATTAACAAAAGTTAATGCGCCATATCTTCGTTACGTTTCAAAATATAAGATTTTTGATTCAGAAGATACGCCGTATCGACAAAAATCGATACGCCGTATCTGTTTAATAATTCGAAAACTGTTTTTAATTAAAATAATAGATACGCCGTATCTGTTGAAGCAGATGCGTCGTATGGCGTTAACGTTTAGAATTTTTTTTTTTATTAAAAACAGATACGCCGTATCTTGGGGAAAAGATGCGTCGTATCGAATTAATTAAACGCGTTGTATTTTATAAAAATTGAACGCAATACGCCGTATCTGATAAATCAGATGCGCCGTATCGTTCGATTTAGCTCAGTACAACGATAGCAGAAAACAAAAAATACGAAAAATTAAAACAAATAAAAACACACGAAAATAAACACAAATAAAAGCAAACAAATAACACACAAAAACAGAAAATATGCAAAATAGTACAATGAATGCAAATTAAACTAATACACAACAAAATTAGCGGTTAGATAAAAAATTAAAAACCTAATTAAAATACTAATCAAATTAACAGATAATAACAATTCACTCCCCGGCAGCGGCGCCAAAAACTTGATGCGTGTCGTGTGTCGTTGCGGTTTAGCAGTTTTAATGCCTAATCAAGTTTTAAATTTATATTTAGCCGACTTATCAATAACACACACACTTAACGAGCAGTGTACCCGGTCAGTATGAATATAATGGTAAGTAGAGTGTCGATCACTAAGAGTGGAACGTATTATCTAGTTATTCTAATCAGTATTTTAATATATTAAGTTAGCTATACAATCTAATCTAACGCAAGGGGTTTTAGCCTGAGAGACTGGCACGATTTGGTTGCAATTAAATAATAAACTAAACCAATAGGCACGAATCAGCAAGTAGCACACACATACACAGATAAATACTCGAGACAATAAGAGGGCTGTCCTTATGATAAGTAGTTTGTCACTTGTTTTATTGCTAGTGTTATATGAAGTGTATAGTTCGATGCAACGCACCGAGATTAAGTCCTTTCTCGTTGGTTCTAATCTTATCGGCGAGTAAACCCTTAATGATTACTTATGACTATCCTTTTTATCTTTCTCCTACTTTTCTACAGACCATAGAATGCATAGGCGATCTAATAAACAGGCGAGGGCAGAGGCATGGCGACCCGATCAACGCTCAGCTAGCCACAGAGGTTATCAATGCACTAATAAAAGTCACCAATGACACTAACATATAAACTTTAATTGATGAGAAAGCAGTTTTAAGGGAGTGCAATCTTTCCGTTGTCACATTACACAAGCCACCAATCTTGATGAATTAAAGTTTACTAACACAATAAAACAAAACTACTTAATGAATTAAACACATGCAGCACCTTCTCACAGCTCTTGTATCTTTGATTTGGTTGTGTCTTGTGCTGCTGCCTTGACTGAATTCGTCCTTGGTTTATGGTCTTCGGTCTTCTGTTAAAAACTTCGGAACTCGGAACTCTTAATTCGTCTGGTCTTTGGGGTATTTATAGTTTCTGTCTGAGGGTAAGATGCGGCGCATCTAGTAAGTAGATGCGGCGCATGTACTTAACTTCGCGTGGGGTCTAAGATTATAATATTCAGGAATATTCGTACACCGCCAGAAGATGCGGCGTATCTTCATCTTTGGATGCGGCGCATGTCCTCTTGTATCTTGGATCGTATCTGGTGAAATATTGATAGTGATGCGGCGCATGTAATGAGTGAGATGCGGCGCATCTGGAGCAGAACAAGTTGGTTATTCTTCGTTGACCAAAGTTTCATATGCGGCGCATGGGATAAATTCATGCGGCGCATTCTTCAAAGTTAGGCAGTGGTCTTCATTCTCTTCATTCCAACAACCAATTCCAATCTTGATCATTTTACTCCGTTTTTAGTCCATAATCGCTAAGTTTCACCAAATGCTTGTTTTTACCTGAGAATTACAAAAGTAAACGATTAAGTATCAATCCTCATACATAATATAGTAAAACAAATCAAATTAATAGGATAAATGATAGTAATAAAATGTACTTATTTGAGTTAATCACATTCGTGGGCGAACTTAGATACAATCTCATCGGTTGTAAGTTTAATCCATGGTCCTCCGAACCAGCTTGGGAAAATATCAATCATGATTCCTGAAACACAAAACAAATAGGCTTCGAAGTAAAAAATTTCTAAGAGACAGGAAAGATGATTAGAATTTTCTCCGTTCGGGATAAATAAAAGTTACTGATATCTGAAGACGATGCGCCGTATCCTATAAATAGGATGCGCCGTATCTTATAATCGTTAAAAATAAATCAGACTTTTATTCAGAAAAACTGTTTTTAATTTAAATAGAAAATACGCCGTATCTGTTAAAACAGATGCGTCGTATGGCGTTAGGGTTTAGAAAAATTTCTTATTAAAAACAGAATACGCCGTATCTTGGGGAAAGATGCGTCGTACCGAATTTATTAAACGCGTTGTATTTTATAAAAATTAAACGCAATACGCCGTATCTGTGAAAACAGATGCGCCGTATCGTTTGTATCAGCACAATACAACGATAGCAGAATGCAGAAAAATAGAAAAACAAAAAACTAAAATAAAAATAAACAAAAAGAAACAAAAATTACAGAAAATAAAAACACACAAAAACAGAAAATATGCAAATTATACAATGAATGCAATCTATATAATATATAACAAGGTTAGTGGTTAGAATCTAAAAAAAATAAAACTAAAAAGAAAAACCTAGTTAAAATACTAATCAAATTAACAGATAATAACAATTCACTCCCCGGCAGCGGCGCCAAAAACTTGGTGCGCGTGTGTGTCGTTGCGGTTTAGCAGTATTAATGCCTACTCAAGTTTTAAATTTATATTTAGCCGACTTATCAATAACACACACACTTAACGAGCAGTGTACCCGGTCAGTATGAATATAATGGTAAGTAGAGTGTCGATCACTAAGAGTGGAACGTATTATCTAGTTATTCTAATCAGTATTTTAATATCCTAAGTTAGCTATACAACCTAATCTAACGCAAGGGGGTTCAGCCTGAGAGACTGGCACGGTTTGGTTGTAATTGTAAACTAAACTAATGAGCACGAATCAGCGATTAGCACACACGTACACAGATAGATACTTGAGACAATAAGAAGACCTGTCCTGATAATTAAGTAGCTTGTCACTTGTTTTTTTGCTAGTTTTATATGAAGTGTATATAATTAAACCTTTCTCGTTGGCTCTAATCTTATCGGCGAGTAAACCCTTAATGATTACTTATGTCTATCCTATTTATTTAAGAGACGCTAAAACAAATAGGCGAGGAAGGGGCATGGCGACCCAAGCAATGCTCAGCTAGACACAGAGGTTATCAATGCACTAATAAAAGTCACCAAAGACATCAACATATAAACTTTAATTAATGGGAAAGCAATATTAAGGGGAGTGCATGATTTTCCGTAGTCACATGACACAAGCCCATCAATCCTGATGAATTAAAGTGTACTAATACAATAAAACAAAACTACTTAATGAATTAAATACATGCAGGACCTTCTTACAGCTCTTGTATCTTTGTTTAGGTGTGTCTTGTGCTGCTTGGTCGTCTGAATTCGGCTCTAGGGTTTCTGTCTTCGGTCTTCGAAAGCTTAGTGTAAAAGATCTCTGAAATTCGTCTGGCCTTGGGGTATTTATAGTTTCTGTCTGAGGGGTCGATGCGGCGCATCTAGTTGATAGATGCGGCGCATTGACTTAACTTCGCGTGGGGTCCAAGATTAATATATTCAGGAATATTCGTACACCGTCTTCAGATGCGGCGTATCTTGATCTCTGTATGCGGCGCATGTACTTGGATTGTAACTTGTGAAATCTTGATAGTGATACGCCGTATGTTAGAAGTATGTTGCGGCGTATCTGGAGTAGAACGAGCTTGATCTTCTGGATTTCAGTAGGCTTTTGACATCTTGCTTATTTTGCTCCATAATTAGTCCAAAATCGCCAAGTTTCACATAATGCTTGTTTTTACCTGAGAATTACTAAAGTTAACATTAATGTATCGATTCTCATAGATAATATAATAAAACAAGTCAAACAAATAGGATAAATGATGATAATAAAATGTACTTATTTGAGTTCATCAATTGGTTTGATTTTCCAAACCAAAACGTTTTGTGTTCTTAAACTAGCATTTACTTTAATTCGTTAATAGTACGTGTGTACAAGAATGTGATTCAATCACACTATTAATTGAATCTTGGATTGAATTACAAAACGGTAAGGGGTAATTCCAATAATACACATAAACCCTAATTAGAGTTCATAAAGTTGATTGCTTGGAATTAGATTCTTGTTTGGCTAGAATCTTAAGGTACGCATACTTTTACGTTTGGTTAATTAATTTATAAATTATATGTTCCTACTCGCTTTCGCATGTTTACTTTGAGGTTATTGTTTAATTATGATTGTAATGTATTAAAATTCCAACAGTGACATCACGAGCCTTGGATAATGTGTAATTAATTACCAAAACACATAAAAAATGAATCTTGGATTGTGTTTATATATGTTAGTCGATTTTTAGGGATAAAAATTTCGAACCCTAATTTTTTTAATAGGGCCGATTGCCTTATTATTTATTTTAGGGTTTGGGTTTTAATTTTAATATTGATTAGAAACCCTAGATTAACATGTTTATTTGTTAGTATGCGATCTTGTGGCAACTTGATAATAGTTATGTAGAATCCATGAAAACGTGCATGTTTGGCATGGATTTATTGTTGTGATAATTTAAATTGTTTAAATTTGCTATATGAATTAATGGTTAAGTTTTACACATGTAATTTAATTGATAGATGTCGAATTATGGTATATATTTTATCACAACCCGCTAATTTACAGGTCAATACTACTCAACGAACTCGAATTTATTTTCTTGACTTTTACTTAAGAGAAATTTACATATAATCTTTTACTTGAACCGACGTGAAACCTAGAATATATTTCAAGTACACTATGACTTAGGCTATATTTAGTCCACAACGCTCCAGTATCTTGCTCTTACTCCAGTTCACAATTTTAAATCCTAAAACAATTTCCTTTTCTTAAATTACTTACGGTTGTGATGAAGCGAAAAGTGTACCGCTTTTAAGGGGTCATTTAAGCCTTAAATCGTATTTATTTGATCAAATATTGCCCTAAATCGTTCCTTTTGTCATTTTAGGTACTTTTGAGGAGAAATCTGGAAAAGGAGGCATTTTGGACGTTTTTGGAGCATTAAAGTGAAGAAAACGGCAAAGTCTCAAAAATCGGCTAAAAGTTACTCTTGACGGCGTCAGACTTTACTCTGGACGGCGTCATGCCTTGGCAAGAAAAGTTGGACGTGAAATTTACTCATGACGGGCCAGTGAAAATGGCATGTGAATTCTGACGGCGTCACGCTTTAACTTGATCAAGGGCGTCACGGCTTAAATCATAAGGGGACGGCGTCACGTTCATGGTTAGACGGCGTCAAGCCTTGATAAGCCAGAATGGATTTTTGAAGAGCTAAAGAGGGACGGCGTCAAGAAGGTCATCCGGGAACCCTAAAAGCGGCGAGGTGACGGCGTCACACTCCATAAGGTGACGCCGTCAGATCCAAAAATCTATATATAGTTTTCTAATTTTTTGTCATTAAAGGAGAGCTTAGTGTGTGGAATTTTGGGATAAAACCCTAAGACGATTTTAGCTACTTTTTCAGGGCTTTTTGCCTTGAGATCTTCCATGTTTCTTTGAAAGATAAGTTATCAATTAATCATTCAATATGTCTATATGTTGTTTGATTCTATCTTATTCTTGTCTTTTGTTTAACATGTTAGGCTAAATTTATCTTGTGTTTGCTTAGATCTAATGAAACCTAGCTATTGATTATTGGTTGTTAATGTGTTATTAGTTGTATTGGATGATTGTTTATCTATGTTAGGCTTAAGAAAACTGGCTAACTTCCTATTCGGTAACTTGCTTGAACGTCTTAAGAAACATGAACCAAATGCGTACTAAAGGTTTTTATGGTTGTATTTAATGCACAAGCGAATTCTAGTGATCCCATGTTAGGAGCTTCCTAGCCGGCTCGACATAGGAGTGAAGTAGGAGCTTGTAGAGTTGGGGAAGTAAGTACGCCACCCCACGAATGGTATTAAGGAATACACCCGTCATCCACGCGACTAATACACACTAATTAACCGGTAAAAGATAGTTAGGGAGTAAGGAAATCTAAGTAAACACATTTCTCTACACATAAGTTTCTCACCACATTTTATTTTCAGTTATTTATTTTATTTGCATCCGTAGTAATTTTGGGTTAGTTGACTAGCAACTAATTCCGCCCACTCCTTCAAAACCGAGATTTTACTTGCTTTCATAAAAAAATATAAAAACATAAAAAGAATCTTCCTCAACCCTTAGACCTAATTAGAGTAGTCTTTCACACCTAACGAACACTATTCCCTGTGGAGAACGATCAATCCCCCGTACTTACCACTACACTATACTACATCGGTCAGGTACACTGCCTGGTGGGGTTGTAAGCCTCTTGAGATCCCTCGAGAGGTAAAACCTGTTGTAAGGTTACAAAACCACGCAATCAAGTTTTTGGCGCCGCTGCCGGGGAATAGTTATTGTTTAGGTTGAATTTTTATTTCTATTAGGTCTACTCACTAGATTCCTTTCTAGTGAGATTTTTATTTTATTTTTCTAGATTTTCTTTAGTCTATCTATTTTCTTCGTGTCTTTGTTCGTAACCATTACCGTCCGACATCATGGAAGATGGTAATATCCTTAACCCCCACAACCCTCCACCACAACAACCACAACCACCTCCTAGAGCCCGTACTTTAGGAGAGTATTCCCGTCCTAGCCACCATGGCTATCGAAACACCATTGAGCTCACTCAAGGAGCCAATATCACACCCTTGCGATCCGACACCATCCGGTTGGTGCAAAGCGGATGCGCATTCCATGGACTTCGTTCTGAAGATCCTAATCAACATCTCAAGGATTTTCTTAAAATCGTTGATTCTATAGACCTTGATGTTGCCACTCGAGAGACGACCCGATTGCGTCTCTTTCAATTCTCTCTGCGGGACCAAGCTAGTCAGTGGCTAGAACGTCAACCCGCAGGATCCATCACCTCTTGGGATGATCTCACCACTCGTTTCCTTGCTCAGTTTTTCCCACCGGGAAGAACTACCAAGCTAAGGAATGATATCTTGATGTTCCAACAACGTCAAGGCGAAACTCTCTACGAGGCATGGACTCGATTCAAGGACTTACTCCAAAAAGTCCCTCACCATGGCATAGAACTTTGGCTCCAAGTCCAAATCTTCTATGACCATATCAATCTCTCCACGAGGCAAACCATTGACCAATCGGCCGGTGGTAAGCTACGTGATCTAAGTGCGGAACTTCCGACCGTAGAATCATAGAACTTGAAGACCAAGTCAAGTTTCTCATGAAATCCTACGAGGCTCCTAAACCTTCAAGCCAAGTGAACAAAATCACTTCTTCATGTGAATTATGTAGTGGTCCCCACGACACTCGTGATTGCATGGAACTCCCCGAACAAGCTTTTGTGGACTACGCATCCTCGCGTACCGACGGAGCGGGAGACAAGTGGTACACTTTCAAACCCGAGCCAAACCATTACGGTGATTCATACAACCCCTCATGGAAAAATCACCCGAACCTTAGGTGGAAACAAAACCAAAACTCACAACAAACCAATTCTTCCAACCCACCTAATCGTTTCCAATCAAGCGGTTCCAACTCGAACCGTACTTTCAACAACAATCCTTCCGGCAATGGTAGTACCAATAACTTTGAAGGATTGATTTCCCAATTTATGGCATCTCAAGAAGCTCGGATAGCTAGATTCGAGACCGAATTCAATCAACAACAAACTGAGATGACCAATAAAATTGACAACTTGTTGAAAGCCCTCAATAACCAAGTGCTATCACCTCCACATAAGGACGCTAGGAACACAAATAGCGGACCCCAAGTCAAAGACCCTTCTTCATCCAAACATGTCCACTTCGTCAACGTTGTCACTATTAGACCAATCGATAGGAGCATGGAAGAAAGTGACAAGAATGAGGGTAGGATAGAAAGTGAACCTAAGGATGAGGATAGGAAAGTCGAGGTTGATAAGGAAGTTAGGACAAGTGTGATTGAGGAAGTAGATAATGATGAGGACTACTTCAATAAGCTACCCACTAAGGAAGAGCGCGCATATCATACAAACTTATTCGATGACCCCGAGACACCATACTTCCTAGGTAGACCAATCATAGAAATAGGCGACCCTTCTAATCTCAACATACCATGCAACATCGGACATCTACATGTGTGGAAAGCCTACATCGACCTTAGATCACCCATAAACATCATGACTAGAGCCCACTACAACTTGATAATGAAGAATCAACTTGGGTATAGGATGTTCCCTGACAAGGGTTGGATGAGTAACTTCACGGGAAGAGTTAAGGGATTACCGGTTTATGTAGGAAACTTCACCTATGTCACCGACTTTGTAATTGTAGAAGATATCCGCCCAATAGTCGATGCATCCTTGACTCAAGTGGTTTTTGGAAAACCATTTGTTGAGGTCTCTAGAATGACTTATGAACCTTCCTTAGGGATAGTTAGATTTAAGGATGAGACCGATGAAGTAAGCTACCAAATGCCATATAAGATAGAACAATTCCAACACTTGTCAAGTGTTGAGAAGGAGCTCAAGCAAGCGGTCTACTATAGGAATGATGAGGATAGAAGTAAAGGAGTAGACTATGTTATGGAAAGGATATTCGGTTTCTACAAGGATTGTTTGAAATTAGGACCGGAATATAAAACCGGGAAGGAGAATGGCCTAGGAACCGTGACCGATGATGGAGTCACGTAATGTACGTGACTTTGAGTCTAGCTACAAGACTCGTTAATAAAGAAAAGCGCTTCTTGGGAGGCAACCCAAGCTTTATTTGTTTTATTTGCTTTATTTGTTTATTTGTTTGTTTGTTTGTTTTTATTTGTTTCCGTATGTATGTTTAATTTTTATTCTTATTGATTCATGTTAAAAACTAATTTGTGAAAATGCTTTATTTTGTTTTTAACTTCGTCTTAACTACATATAAAGGTATTTTGCAAAAGTTAAGTGTAAGGGAAATCTAAATCGGTTTATTAGAACACAAATGAACATGAATCATAATAATATTAAATTAGCATACATATTAGTGTGTGTTTGAGTCAAATGCTTGTATCGAGTCATAATGATGTTTTGCAGGATTTCCAGGAAGTAAGGTAAAGGTTTTTCCAGAAATTTTCCGGAAACTTAAAATGAAAATTTTTGTCAGGTCATTTATGACGGCGTCAGGGTTTATAACCTGACGGCGTCAGATTTAATTTTCAGAAATTTTTGAAAGTTTTGTTTTCATAAAAAGTTTTTATTAAAATCTCCAACTTATAATCTTCAGGAATCTGCAAAATTATCATTCCACAAGCATTATATCCTTATATATAGATTTTATCCCGCCGATGTTATGCAGGTTTTCGTGTTTGTTTTCTCAGGTTTAACAGGTTATTTTGGACAAGGAGATGTTTTTGAATCAAGCTTATGGCGATGCATTAGTCATGGAGCTTCAACATTCTCTTTGGAAGAGGATTTAACCGTGTAATTTCATTATCCACCGAGCGAATCAGGGGAGTATTTGATTTCATTCTTTTACTTTTTGCTTTTACATCATATTATTTGAACATTGGGGACAATGTTCATCTTAAGTGTAAGGGGAGGGTAAAAGTACGATTTTAGAGAATGCCATTGCGCTTGATTTTTGTTTGTTTAATAGTAGATGTGTAATAAAACTGAGAGAAATACTTGTTAAAGTAATTTTAGTGCCAAATTTAAAATTTTTTACAACATTTAGGAGTGAAACTTTGATCTTAATGAGCGTCTCACGGATAGGAGTTATATAACTAGCACAAAAACCGTACTACTAAAAAATTTTCCACCCCAAATATGTGAGGTTCACCCCTAGAATTGGTAGGAAAAGCATTTATGCTATGATGTGTGTACCGGTAGCACTTAGATTCTAGAACTTGCGTTAGGACCATTCCAAGGCCACAAGTGAGACTACATTCGTGTAGTTAGATTTACTACATGATAAGAGGCATTAGGATTAACCCATTGTTTTACACCTGTGTTTTTGTTATAATTACATTGGCTATATTGGTCAAGTAATTCTCCCACACCCTTTGCGTTGTACTCATTTTTAGTACACGATACCCCTAGTACACCCCTCAGAGCCTATCTTTTCGTTTCGACCTTTAAGCATTTTACTTAAAGGAAGAATTTGTTTACACCCCACTAAAATGTACACCCAAATCGCCTTAGCCTACCTTGTATGCACTCATTTTTAGTGCATTATTGTGACAACATTTGTTTAAACCCAAGTTAATTATCTAGTTGATTACATGGTTGCTAAGTCGAGTCATATCCTTGTACATATTGTTTTGGGACGATTGGGACTCATGGGTAAAGTACTAGTATAATGGAGTAATGGGGAAGAACATCATTTATTACCCCCATATGTGCTAAATGTTTTAAAAGTACTCCAAGTTTTTCAATTATCTTAATTCGAGTCATTAGATTAGTATTTGTAAAGTTATGTAAAAATTCAAGTGTAAGGGGGATGCAATGCCCCTATGATGTATTATTTTGGATGGTAGGGCAAAAGTGTATGCACAAAAAAAAAAAAAAAAAAAAAAAAAAATCGAAAAAATCAAGAAAAATACAAAAAAAAAATGAGAAAAAGAAAAATAGAAAAAACATACGGACTACCATCCCGTTTTATTTTATGTTTGTTTTATATTTTTGTTATTTTGTTATTTCGTTTCTAGCTTAAGATCGAGTCTAGTCTTGGCTTAGCAACATTGTATAGTACATGTAATTGATCAAGATTTTTAACTCGCCACCAGTAAAATATCCTTTATCCAACAAAACCGTGTTTACCTTTTCCCTACACCTAAAGTTATAACCCATTTAAAAGCCCTCTTTGATAGTTTATCTTAGGTGCTTACGCCTAGTGGAGGAGGTTTTCGATCCTTTCCCAAGCCTATGGTAATCTATTTGCTATGACAGGTAGTGAGAGATATTTTCCGTTTTCATTTATGAGATTTATTTTGATGACACTTGAGAGATGTGAGTATCTAAACACTATTTGTGAGGTGCTAGTATGTAATCTCCGTGCTTATTATGATTGAAGTGGAACGATTATTTGTTGTAATTACTTTTATATTAGCATTAAATGACCCCTAACTTGTATTTTGATTAGAATAAAAGCGCATTTGCTTGAGGACAAGCAAATCTCAAGTGTAAGGGTATTTGATGAAGCGAAAAGTGTACCGCTTTTAAGGGGTCATTTAAGCCTTAAATCGTATTTATTTGATCAAATATTGCCCTAAATCGTTCCTTTTGTCATTTTAGGTACTTTTGAGGAGAAATCTGGAAAAGGAGGCATTTTGGACGTTTTTGGAGCATTAAAGTGAAGAAAACGGCAAAGTCTCAAAAATCGGCTAAAAGTTACTCTTGACGGCGTCAGACTTTACTCTGGACGGCGTCATGCCTTGGCAAGAAAAGTTGGATGTGAAATTTACTCATGACGGGCCAGTGAAAATGGCATGTGAATTCTGACGGCGTCACGCTTTAACTTGATCAAGGGCGTCACGGCTTAAATCATAAGGGGACGGCGTCACGTTCATGGTTAGACGGCGTCAAGCCTTGATAAGCCAGAATGGATTTTTGAAGAGCTAAAGAGGGACGGCGTCAAGAAGGTCATCCGGGAACCCTAAAAGCGGCGAGGTGACGGCGTCACACTCCATAAGGTGACGCCGTCAGATCCAAAAATCTATATATAGTTTTCTAATTTTTTGTCATTAAAGGAGAGCTTAGTGTGTGGAATTTTGGGATAAAACCCTAAGACGATTTTAGCTATTTTTCAGGGCTTTTTGCCTTGAGATCTTCCATGTTTCATTGAAAGATAAGTTATCAATTAATCATTCAATATGTCTATGTGTTGTTTGATTCTATCTTATTCTTGTCTTTTGTTTAACATGTTAGGCTAAATTTATCTTGTGTTTGCTTAGATCTAATGAAACCTAGCTATTGATTATTGGTTGTTAATGTGTTATTAGTTGTATTGGATGATTGTTTATCTATGTTAGGCTTAAGAAAACTGGCTAACTTCCTATTCGGTAACTTGCTTGAACGTCTTAAGAAACATGAACCAAATGCGTACTAAAGGTTTTTATGGTTGTATTTAATGCACAAGCGAATTCTAGTGATCCCATGTTAGGAGCTTCCTAGCCGGCTCGACATAGGAGTGAAGTAGGAGCTTGTAGAGTTGGGGAAGTAAGTACGCCACCCCACGAATGGTATTAAGGAATACACCCGTCATCCACGCGACTAATACACACTAATTAACCGGTAAAAGATAGTTAGGGAGTAAGGAAATCTAAGTAAACACATTTCTCTACACATAAGTTTCTCACCACATTTTATTTTCAGTTATTTATTTTATTTGCATCCGTAGTAATTTTGGGTTAGTTGACTAGCAACTAATTCCGCCCACTCCTTCAAAACCGAGATTTTACTTGCTTTCATAAAAAAATATAAAAACATAAAAAGAATCTTCCTCAACCCTTAGACCTAATTAGAGTAGTCTTTCACACCTAACGAACACTATTCCCTGTGGAGAACGATCAATCCCCCGTACTTACCACTACACTATACTACATCGGTCAGGTACACTGCCTGGTGGGGTTGTAAGCCTCTTGAGATCCCTCGAGAGGTAAAACCTGTTGTAAGGTTACAAAACCACGCAATCAGGTTGTCAATTCAACAAACGCTATTCGTACTTTAAAATTTAACACCCGATATACCCAATTCTCCCAACGATTATTTCCAACGTATTTTTATACTTCCTAAATGATTACCAAAGTTTCAAAAATATTTCTTTACGCCTAAGGTAAATTCTTTATATCTTACGTTTAATTACGTATAACTTTCGTTAATCACCAAACCAACAACCAATACCTATTTTTAACACCCAATACATACAACATATACACTCTTGTATCAAAACAAATCTTCTACTCCAAATATTATACCTATGCCCCCCCTTCTTGCCTTATAATTATTTGCTAGACAAATATCTCTTGGCATTAATTAGCCACCCAAAATCCTCAAAACATGGAGTCTAATTTCAACTTGGAGGCTTGACTACCATTTGTCCCCCCCTAGCCCCCCTAATCGGCCCAACATTCATCCAACTAGCTAATCATGGTCTTGACTCTACTATTGAACCTTTGAAATACTCTTAGTATAAATAGATCACATTATATTCATTTTTGCACCTAGTTAGTTCAAGTAAAGAAAAAATATATATATATATATATATATATATATATATATATATATATATATATATATATATATATATATATATATATATATATATATATATATATATATATATAATCACCTCCCTTCTATACAAACAATTCAACACACTCTAGGAGCAAGGAAGGAAATTTCTTGATTGTGGTTAAGTTCAAGCATTCTTAAGGTACTCTAGCAAGGGTTTGGAACATTAATCTTGGGTTAATCAAGTGTCTTACACTCTCATCTCACTAATCTCTTATGTAAGTAACCTTACATTTGCAAAACTTCATGTTTTTCATGTTATAATGCTAGTCCAAGTATATATACTTAGTTATCACTTGATACATGTTGATAAAGTTTTACATTCACAATGATCTTTTAACAAAAGGTTATGTTTTGAACAAGTTTTTATTACAAGAAAACTAGTTAGTGAAAATCTCCACAAGAAAGTGACGATAAACCTTATATATGTGTATGTTAGTAAGCTTGTAATTTTAAACATTATTGATGATCATTTACATGGACTCTTGAATATTGTTAAGTTTATTGTTAGATCACTTTTGTTATGTTGAGAAGTTGGTGGATGAACTAGGACTATATTTGGAGTTTTTGTTAAGTGGTTATGATAACTAGAAGATTAGGAAAATGTTTAGACACTCTTTAAAATGAATCTGTCCCGTTTTGATTAATACAGAAAAATCAGTAGTGTGGTGACAAGTTTAGGCTAGAAATATAGAAAATAGACTCAATAACGAAAACGTAGCCGCTTGAATGAGTTAAAACGGGCTTATAACGAAAAATATACGCTTGTTTCAATTTAAACGACGAAAACTAAATTTTCAAAAAAATAGTTGAAGCTGATAAGAATTTTGAGAGATGAAAACTGAGGTTAAATGGTAACTAGACTAGCCGAGACCTTAGAAATCCGATAGTACACTTAAATACCTTCGCGGGGACAGGTAAAACTTAAGAAACGGAGCTACGACGCAATTGTTATGGTCTAACAAAAGTTTACGACGACATATACGTTGACAGCTTATATTTTTTGACTATTAGAAAAGATGTTAGGATTATTTGAAGTGGATTTTGGACACTTTAGGGTGTATTTTGGCTAAAATGACGTAAACAAAAATGGTAGAACCTTATATACACTTATTAGGCGCGTTAAAGATTTTTCAAATACCTATTAACATGACGACTAAAATTTGATCATGAGATAAACAAGTTACCTTTTCTAAAAAGGGTAATTTTCTAAATAAACGATCAAATTGACGCAACTATATTTTTGACGATAAACATTACAACAAACATGTACAAGTGATAAAGTAAAGTATGAACTTGCGTGCATGGCCTTGTTTTCGAACCTAAGACATATGTATTATTTAGGTCGCGATTAGAGTTATCGGACTTAATTTTCCGTTTACAAATTTACCAATCGGGAATTGCTTTTGCTAAGTTGAGTTTCATAGCCCCGATTTTTACATTATTTATACATGATTTCTAAACCGTCGGGGTGGGAATACATTGCTTATTTTTCGGACACAAGTACTAAAAACCGTTACTTTGCCTAAGTTACCGCATTGCCATTAAAGTCCCCTTTTGAATCATGAACCGTTAATTACTTGTAAGTGCGGATGTTATGAATAGATCTATTTGGATTGACACCCCGTCCGAGTTGGTCGCGCCAACCTGTCAAACGGACGTATATCATTCGGATTATTTCCGAGTGTCTGGAAAACACTTATTTGGGGCATTATTATTATTATACTTGATTGCATACCATTACGTCGAGCTTCGGGGTCATGAGCTTAGGCACTGTATATATTATTTTTGGCTGTGACATTGTATTTGTTGTATTGTCTTGCTATAGAAATCTTGTGGTCCGCATTACTGTTTACTTAAACCTATGATTCTCACCAACATTATTGTTGACCCTTTTAGCGTGTATTCTCAGGTAATTAGGTGATGATGATACACCTCTTTGTATGGAGCACTTTTGAGTCACATTTTGGAAGCACATCATGATGAAGATTTTCTTGCATTATTTAGCGTTTGGTTATGTATTTAAATCTTACATTTTGATGGTGAACTCTGATATGTATGTTTTGTAAAAAGTTAACTTTAAATCAAACGCTTGTTTTTAAAACGATACACTTAGAGGTCGTTCTTTATTCCTTGTACTTTGTTGACCTTGAACATCACGCCCCCGGAATTCCATTTCGCTGCAACCACAGATTTTAGGGGTGTGACAGATTGGTACCAGAGCCAAGGTTATAGAGAACTAGGATGCATCATTGACCCTAGACTATAACCACTAGGTCACGACACTTCACAACATCATGATATGCATAAACGTGTATCGTAATCATAAATCGTACGTTTTTATTTACTTATCTTATATGAGTACTTGTACTTATATATATTTGTATTGACCTAGTTTACAGTGATATGTCTTCACCTACCCATCCTATCATCCTCGACTCGGATTCAGATGTGGAAGATTCGTCATCATCCACTGTTCCGATCACACTAGTCATTCCTGTTCCTGTATCCTCCGGCGATGAGTCTGCTGAGACTGAGCCATTTGAGGACGCTCAGACCATATCTACACCACCCGTACCATCACCACCAGTTTCACCTCCGGTACGCCGTGCTAGGCGTATTCCTGTAGTACTGCCGGATCAGATTCCTATTGGTCGCCGCTATCGGCTATATGAGACTGGCCCTGTCATGCTTCGTACCGCTAGGAAGAGGGTACACTCTTGACCCAGCCGAGTACCAGCACCCACTACTCCACCTCATATTCCATCACCACCATCATCTCCACCACCACCACCATCATTCACTTACCACCAGACTACCACAGTTCCATTACCACCATCACCCAGAGATGTTTCTGATACTTTGCTACCGCCTCGCAAGAGGACTTGTACCATGACACCTTCACCTTCTGATCCCTATGTTATGGCTGCTGCTGAGACCTCTACTCGACACGAGGTTCACAGACGGGATGACACCCGTAGGTGGTCATTCATTCCGCCTACTCTCAGTAGATGGAGATACGATGAGGGTACTCCGAGAGCATTCGAGTTAGTAGAGAGTTCGGATATGGCTGCTGCTCGAGTTCTGCCGGTTACCGGTGAGCCGATCCATCATACTATTCCACTTCTGATCGCTAGGATGGTCCGTCATGAGGACCGTATTGGCCGAGCGTTTGATCGTCTCGATGAGCTTCCCCTAGAGCGCATTGAGACTATAGAGACTCAGCTAGAGCACCAGATCGTTGCACACTCCCAGATTGCCACGCTTGAGCATTTCGTGGAGGATGAGCAGGCGCGACGACGTGACCTGGATGCGTTGATTGCTAGTCTCCTTGATCAGATCAGAGATCTCCAGCGCCGTCTCGATGGTGCATCAGGCAGTGCCTAGACTAGATTTGTATCATACATATCTTTTGTATATATATCCTAGCCACGAGGTGTGTGGCATTAGTAATGACGCTTGTGATCTTTTGTTAGTTGTACAACAATGTAGCAAGTTATTTTGGAATGTATTGTATGGTTACTCTATGATATGATATCGGTCGATGTGAACCGAGACTTTTCATTTTGTATTCATGTATGTTGTGATTGTATCTACTCATGTTGTGATTATATTATGGTTGACGTTATTTATTCTTATTGTGGTTAACCATTATCACGCCATATTCTTACCATGATTTATCCTTGTCGTGATGTATTTTTATCTTGTTATGGTTGTATCTACTCATGGTGAAAATATGTTATGATTATTGTGATTTATTATGAATTATTCTTATCACGTCATATTTCTATCATGATTTATTTTGTCATGATTTATTCCTATATTGTGTGGTTGATCTTGTTGTGTTTTTCACATGTCATGGTTGTATACGTATATACTTGTGATGACCTTTGTTACTTATGGATCCTAATTATTGTTGTTTCTTTTGATTAGAAGAACAATGCCGCCTAAGAAACAAAGCATGAGTATAGCTGAGATCGATCGACTCGTTGCCCAATAGGTCACGGCACAGGTTGCTGCTGCTATGGCTGAATACGAGACCAATCGCAACAGTGGTAATGGCGGAGAAGCTAGTGGAACGGAAACCAGTGTTGAAACCACAACTCGTGGATGTACTTACAAGGAATTTTCGGGTTGCAAGCCGCAGAATTTCAGTGGCTCGGAAGGAGTTGTCGGTTTGGTACGATGGTTCGAGAAGTTGGAATCGACTTTCCGTATGTGCAACTGCGCGGAAAACTGTAAGGTGAAATATGCTACATGTATCTTGTTGGATGGTGCCTTATCTTGGTGGAATGCTTATGCCCAATCAGTGGGAATTGATGCTGCTTTTGAATTACCATGGGCTGAATTCAAGGAGATGGTAACCGCTGAGTATTGTCCGAGGAATGAAGTTCAAAAGTTGGAAGTTGAATTTTGGAACTTAGCAGTGAAAGGGTATGATATTGCAGCTTATACAAAGAGATATCATGAATTGGCTACTCTCTATCCTGAGATGGTTTCTACTACACAGAAAAAGATTGAGAGGTACATCTGGGGACTTCCATCTTATATTCAAGGAAATTTCACCTCTTCTAAGCCAAGTACTCTGGATGAGACAATCCGAATGTCTCACAATTTAATGGATCAAATTGTTCGAGCCAAGGCTGCTCGAGATGGCAATAACAGTAACCGCAACAATAGCAACAAAAACCGCAACCACAACGGTAACAACAACAAAAGAAAATGGGATACTACTCAGGGAGGAAATGCTGCTCAACAAC
This sequence comes from Artemisia tridentata subsp. tridentata, assembly GCA_021014915.2. NCBI lineage: Eukaryota > Viridiplantae > Streptophyta > Magnoliopsida > Asterales > Asteraceae > Artemisia > Artemisia tridentata. The sequence continues at coordinate 122,555,006 of CP139506.1, forward strand.
CCAACAAAAGACAAGAAGTTGTTAAGGCTTATGTCGCGGGCCCGACTGAAAGGAAAGGTTATGAAGGAAATCTTCCTAAGTGTGACAAGTGCCAACATCACCACAATCCTGGACGTTGCCCTACTCCATGCGGAAATTGTAAGAAAATTGGGCACTTAACCAAAGACTGTAGGTCTCCTACTTCTGCAACAAATCAAAGAGTTCCCGGAGCATGTTTCAGATGTGGCGAGACATGACATTTCAAGAATCAATGCCCAAAGGAGAAGAATCAGGAAACGGGGACTCAGAATAATGGAGCTCGGGGAAGAGTCTACAATCTCAGAAAAAGAGAAGCTACAGAGGACCCGAACGTTGTCACGGGTACGTTTCTTCTCAATGGTCTTTATGCTTCAGTTTTATTTGATTCAGGAGCCGATAAAAGTTTTGTGTCTACTACTTTTGCTCCTTTACTTAACATCTCACCGACCACCTTAGATACCGCCTACAACATTGAATTAGCAAATGGTAACTTAGTTGGTTCCGACACCATAATCCGCGGCTGCACCTTTAACTTCCTAAATCATCCATTTAACATCGACCTTATGCCTATCAAGCTCGGTAGTTTTGACGTCATAATTGGTATGGATCGGTTATCTAAACACCATGCTAGGATAATTTGCGATGAAAAGGTTGTTCATCTCCCTTTTAATGGTGAAACCTTGATTATCCGTGGTGAAAGAAGCGAAACTCGATTAAACATCATATCGTGTGTTAAGACCGAAAAGTATATAAAGAAGGGATGTCATGCTTTTCTGGCACACATAACCGAAAAGAAGTCGGATGAGAAACGATTGGAAGATGTACCGATTGTTCAAGATTTTCCGGAAGTCTTTTCTGAAGACTTGCCTGGACTACCGCCTACCCGTCAAGTAGAGTTCCAGATAGATCTGGTGCAAGGAGCGGCACCAATAGCAAGAGCACCCTACCGACTAGCACCATCAGAGTTGCAAGAATTGTCTAATCAGTTACAAGAACTATTAGACAAGGGATTCATTAGACCAAGTTCCTCGCCTTGGAGAGCGCCGGACTTGTTCGTAAAGAAGAAGGATGGATCATTCCGCATGTGCATAGATTATCGCGAATTGAACAAGTTAACGGTGAAAAATCGTTACCCACTCCCAAGAATCGATGATTTGTTTGATCAGTTGCAAGGTTCCAGTTTTTACTCGAAGATTGATTTGAGATTGGGTTATCATCAACTAAGGGTTCGGGAAGAAGATATCCCGAAAACGGCTTTTAGGACTCGTTATGGTCATTATGAGTTTCAAGTGACGCCGTTTGGATTAACCAATGCACCGGCAGTATTTATGGATCTCATGAATCGTGTGTGTAAACCGTACCTGGACAAATTTGTAATTGTGTTCATTGATGATATTCTAATCTATTCTAAAAGCAAAGAAGAGCACGAAGAACATCTCAAGACGATCTTAGAATTACTCAAGAACGAGAAGTTGTACGCTAAATTTTCTAAGTGTGACTTTTGGATCCGAAAAGTACAATTTCTTGGGCACGTGATAGACAGCCAGAGATTACATGTTGACCCAGCTAAGATCGAGGCTATTAAAGATTGGGAAACACCTAAGACTCCTACAGAGATTTGTCAATTTCTAGGTCTTGCCGGGTATTACAGAAGATTCATCGAGAGTTTCTCTAAGATAGCGAAGCCTTTAACCAAGCTAACGCAGAAGAATTAGAAGTACGAATGGGGAGAGAAACAAGAATCCACCTTTCAGTTGTTGAAGCAAAAACTTTGCAGTGCGCCGATTTTGGCATTACCCGATGGAATGGGAAATTTTGTAGTTTATTGTGATGCTTCGCATAAAGGACTTGGAGAGGTGTTAATGCAGAAAGAAAAGGTCATAGCTTACGCTTCTCGACAACTCAAAGTTCATGAGAAGAATTACACCACTCATGACTTGGAGTTAGGAGCAGTTGTCTTTGCGCTAAAGATTTGGAGACATTACCTCTACGGTACTAAGTGTACAGTGTACACCGACCACAAAAGTCTTCAACATATCTTAGACCAGAAAGAGCTTAATATGAGACAACGCCATTGGCTAGAACTACTCAGTGACTATGATTGCGAGATCTGATATCATCCTGGCAAAGCGAACGTAGTAGCAGATGCCCTTAGCAGGAAAGAGCAACTTAAACCCTTAAGAGTAAGATCATTGGGTATGACCATTAGTTCACCTCTTCCATCCAAAATTCTTGAGGCTCAGGCCGAAGCACTTAAGACAGAGAACCGACCTAAGGAGAATCTTCATGGTATGCCAGAAAGTAAGAATGGTTTTGCAAAAAGATCCGATGGAATGTTATGCTTTAAAGAAAGGAGTTGGATACCACATTTTGGAGAGTTGATCATGCACGAATCACACAAGTCCAAATATTCCATACACTCAGGTTCCGATAAAATGTACCAAAACCTCAAAAAGCTGTATTGGTGGCCGAATAAGAAGGCCGACATTGCTACTTATGTCAGCAATGTCTTACTTGCTCCAAAGTTAAGGCTGAATACCAGAAGCCATCCGGATTACTACAGAAACCATAGATTCCTCAATGGAAATGGGAACGTATCACTATGGACTTCATCACTAAACTTCCTAAATCTCCGAGCGGTCACGACGCGATTTGGGTGATCGTTGACCGTCTCACCAAATCAACTCATTTCTTGCCCATTAAAGAAACTTACAAGATGGATAAGTTAACCAGAATCTATGTCTAGGAGATCGTCTCGAAACATGGTGCATCAGTTTCAATAATTTCGGATCGAGACAGTCAATTCACTTCAAGATTTTGGGAATCGCTTAATGATGCCTTTGGAACCCGTCTTGATATGAGTACAGCCTATCATCCATAAACCGATGGTCAGAGTGAGAGGACCATCCAAACACTAGAGGACATGCTCCGTGCCTGTGTGATTGATTGTAACCACCCGTAATTTTCCAGACTGATTTTTAAATAATAAATTATATTTATTACTTCTTAAGTTTCACTTTCAGACTTTTTCGAACTTATTTGAATCGAATACGAGAAGTTATCTCGCATTTACTATGAAAAACGAGCCCGAACGAGTTCCGACCTTACACTAGTCATGGTTCACATTAAACTAGTACATTATAACACCATAAACTTAATTTTTATAAATTTTGCATAAAACACATATATTTTGCATTTTTTGGTCACGCGTGCACACATTTTAATCACACCTTTTACTCAACAAATACAACTATACATACAAACACTAAAAATTCAAAAATAATTTTTGTTTCCTCCTCTCTTTGTCTCATTCAATCGAAGTCTCACCACACACACACTCTATGCATGCCTTTTTGTTGCTTAGCATAACTAACCATGTGTAATTTGTCATATTGAAACTTTGTCTCATCCATAGTCTTTTGGTTTCTTTCTCTCCTTTCCTTTTTGCTTGAACCGAACCCACACAAACATACACAAAGCATGAGTTTTGTTCCTTAGCTACCCATTTGTCTTATTATTTTTGGTCCCCAACCAACATTGTTTTGTTATATTACTAGACCCCACTCCATATGATGATTCTTGTATAAAAAGAAAGATAGAGTAACATTTTACATCACAAAACACATAACAAACTTTCTTCTTTCTTGCTCTCCCTCTTTGCTCGTTCGACACACATATACAAACCACATGCACCTTGTTTTCTAGTGTAACAAACTTGTACTAGCATGATATCATGTATTTTGTTTTGATTTGTAATGTCAATTCTTTTGGCTATATAAAGACACTTATAATACATACCACACAAAAACCCTAACCTCCCTCCTCTCAACTTCTGGCGCCATCACCGGAGCTCCCACGAGATTCCGACGACACCATCTGTAATACCTGAAATTCTAAAACATACAAAATGACCAAAATGCCCCTACAATTTTAAAAATTGATTAAAATGCATATAAATCACCAAATAAATCCCAAACCTTCGGGAATGAACTAGATATGAATCAAAATAATTTTTGTGATTTCATTTTAATATTTAGAAAAGTATAATATACACAAAATAATTATTTGACCGATTATGTATTTATTTCGTGTATTAATAAGTATTAAAAATACAAAATAAATAGAATAAATACAAGATAAATGCAAATAAAATTAGAAAAAGATCACAATCAGTATTTGACCTTAATTAGACTTGCTTGGGCCGAAAAATATGATTCCTTATCATATATACACGTTTTCCTTATTTATATATATATAATATATATACCGAAAACCCTTAAAACCTTTACCAAAAATCGTATAGCCTCAAATCGACCAAGGAAAATTCGTGTCTTATTTTTCTGTAGTTCTACATACTCTAAGGAGGCTGGGAAAAATAGTTTGGAGGTCGTGGGTTCGTTCGTGGATCGTTGGAGCTTTTGTTTGTCGAATATAAGTTAGCCGAGAGGTATAATTCACCATTATCCCTTTGACACGTTCAATTCTTCATGTAACATTTTTCTTGTGTTCTTTAGATCATATAAGGCCTAAATAAAATAAGAAACGTGAATCATGCAAGCTTAATATGGCGTACGAATTTTAAATAGCTAAAACACACTTAATTCCCAATTATTAGTCTACGATTTTTCTGGGCATTGTTCATAATTTTTCTGAGTTCTATGGTGTTCATATAAGTCTCGAAAAATAGCTATTTGATTTGTGGAAGCTTAAATCATGTGTTCTTGAATTGTTTTTGTAATCGGTTTTAAAGAAAAAGAAAGAAAAATAGAGAAACAAAGGGTAACGATTTAGGGTTAGGTTTTTATGATGAATTCTGGTTAATAAATGCAGTATAATGATGGTACAATGATTGGTTAATGATTGGAAGAACTAGGGTTAGGGTTTAGTATTTAAAAGTGCAAATCGATTAGAAAATAAAATTAGAAGGGTGTGTTTTGCCAACTTTGAAACTTGTGTGATATTTTTGTAATGTTAATTAGATCAGTACCAATGTATAAAAATTATAAGATGAGGTCCTTAAGTGTAAAATTTGCAAGATAATGATTTATTGGTTATTTAATGGTTCGAAGTAGAAATTAATTAAGTAGAGGGACTAAAAGTGTAAATTCTGGAAACTTAGAGTTATTATGAGTAAATAATGATATTAGAAGGGTAATATGAGATTTTGGATAATTATGGGCTTAATATGTAATTATTGGTAATTTGTGGATTTAATTATAAGTTTATAAACAAAAAGGATTAAATATGTAAATATGTGAAACATAGAGGTGTAATTCGTACCCTATGATAATGTGAGGGTATATTCTGTATTTTAGTAAATATAAGGGCTTGTGATGTAATTATGAATATTGTGAGGGTTAAATTGTAAATCATGTAACTATAAGGTTTATCTTGTAATTTTAGTAACTAAAGGGTGTAGATTGTAAATGGTTAACATTAAGGGACTAGAGTTGTAATTATGGGTAACTTACGGGCTAAAAGATTAATTTATAATATTTTCACTTTAAACCTTTATCTTTTATATATTTACATTTAAAACCCTAAAGTATGGAAGTTGTCATAATTAACCCTAAGATATTATAAGATGATAAAAGAAACCCTAATTCCATAATGATATTAAGTAATGACTTAACCTGAAATTGTAATATTGAAATCCTACTAATAATGGAAACTTACATAAAATGGAAAGATAACTAAGAATCCTTTGAACTTCTATCTTCTACTCCTTAGGTTCGAGGAAGGAGTAATCTGGTCTCTATCAGCTTTTGTCTTTGTTCTTGCTTGCTAATAAGGTACAGATATTCTGCCCTTCTTGTAAGGAGCCTTCGTTTCTCTTGATCTCTTGTTTTGATTCGTTTAGGATTTCCTAAGCCATTGCTATGTTCCCCTTGTTTTGTGAACCTTAGATTTGAACCTTTGTTTTGAACCCTTGCCTTGAACCCTGCTATGAACCTTGATATGAACCATGCCATAAACCTTGACTTGAACCATGATACACTTGATATTATACTGGATGAGAAAACCTTTTTAATTATTTATGAAAGTGTTTTAAGAAAACTATTTTTAAAACTATCTTTGTAAAAACCTTTTTAAGATATCATTTTTATGAACACCCTTTTTAAATACTATTTTTATGAAAACCATTTTAAAAGATTATTTTATGGAAACTATTTTAAAAGGATTGTTTTCAAATGAACTTTTAGATTGAACCTTTACTAGGAACATTTGCTACGATCTCTTGTCTTGACCATTTGACTTGAACCTTGATAGATTGATATGAAACCCTTGATATATGACTTGACTTGAACCCATTGATAAAACTTGAACTTGAATTTGAAACACGAAACTTGAAACTTGATACTTGATACTTGACTTGACCACAGTTTGAGATTACGAGCCATACTAGGCATGAGGGTTTCATGTCCTTGTCATTGATGCACCGATGACTTGACTTTTGGGTAGGAAAGTGATTACCTATCCCGTCCCTGCCATGACTTGATACTTGACTTGCGCGTAGATGAAGACATTGTGGCAGCCTACAGGGGCGCATGGATGCATCCTAGATTTGTACTTGACTTGACTTGACTTGATTACTTGTATTGTTAGTGACATGATGGGTGTGTGCGATACACGTCATTCACTCTTGGGAGCTCATGACTCCAACCCTTGGAGGTATCCCCTCATATTGTACTTGGTACCGAGGTCACCCCTCCGTACACCTTGCTTGACTTGATTGGATTTGTTCTGGGCTCGTAATGGATTTCTGTTTCTGTTACCCTATAACCTATGCTTGATTTGACACTTGACTCGACTTGAATTGAACATTGGGCTGGTGGTGGGTTATGGTTTCCTTTACACCTACCTATTGTGACCATTTCTTGATAACCTGTTCTATTTTCTTTCCTGACTCTTGTTACACCTTGTACCATTTCATTACTTCACTATCCCTTTTACTACTGCTTTGTATCGTTATATCTGTTCACTGAGCTTTCGTAGCTCAGCCGCATTTCTTTTCCTGCGGCAGGTTTTAGTTTGGAAGCTGGGTATGAGTGGAGAGTATCATTGGATTTAGAAGACCCTACTAGCTATGGAAGATTATTAGAAGAATTTATATTCAGATTTAGAGTTATTGTATTGTAACCTTGTAGTTTCAGAGTTTCCATTGTAACCCTTGAATTTCTATTGTATTATTTATGTCTAATGCTTATGTTTGTTCTGATATGGAACCATCTTTGTGACATCTTTACCCTTGCCGGGTTGGGGTGTTACACCATCTTCTCACCACCGTCTCAAGCACAAGTAGATCGGGTTAGATCGTGAGGCCGGGAGTCATTTAGTGTTATTTTGCTCGCGTATTGCTCGTATTCCACCCCAGCTGCACCACCACTTCATCTCATCTTCGTCTCCTTCTTTCTTAAACCATGGTATGACGAAAACTTAGATCTAATTTATTATGACTTTGCTTAAAAATCAAATACAAAACTGTTGATATTAATTTCGTGGATAAAAAGTGAATTAAAAACGTTTTTTAAACTTCAATTCATGTGGTTTAAAACAAACTTTGAAGCTAACTCGTGTGGTATAATGATTTAAAGGGGTGTTCGTTAGATTCAGATTGTATGCGGGTCGGGTAAAACCCACTTGGGTCGGGTCATACCCGTTTTGATATTTGATATTTTTATAACCAGTTATGTTATTATCGTTGTTGATTTAGTCGGGTCAAGTTTTAACCCGTATAGAGTTGGGGTTGTTGGTCTCGGTTAGCCATGAGCCACCTATGAGGGTGGTTAGGTTGTTGTGTGTTGCGGTTCACAGAAAAACACCCAAGAGGGTGTGTTGGATTAGTGGTCGAGTCAAAGAGAGCATCGTAAGGGTTGTGTCGCTTTTCTTTCAGTCAAGGGGGAACACACATAGGGTCGTTTGGGTGTCGTCTCGGGTTAGTCACAAGCAGCCCCTAAGGGTGTGCTTATCTTCAGTCTCGATTAACAAAAGCCAAATATATTCTTAATGGTCCAGTAAGAACTCGATACCCCATTTTGTCAAAGAATCATCAACACTTAAATTACACTCTTTTAATTCAAACTAGGTCCCCAGAGTTAACAAAATAAAAGTACTCTTATACTTTTGTTTCTCCAGTAATATGTCTTAGTATGTGAGGGTTGAGAAAATGAGAGTTCATGGCTCGTATCTTTCATTCAAAAGTAGTCCAAATTGACCACCATAATTAATGTAGATTTGAGTCTGTTAGTCATTTTGTCTGGCATTGGCAAGGTGTAATTTACACCAAAACATTTTAAGACTATGGTTCTTAAGAATTGGTAAATATTAATGTGAAAAAGTATCCATAACACTTATGTATGACCAGTTTCAATACCAAAACAAAAGGGACCGGACACACAATATTTTTCTGATTAATTTAAATTGACTTTAACAACAAATTAAATTTACTTTTCACATATCAGTGAAATAATTAAGCAAGCACTAGAACACAATTTGACCATTCGCTACAACTATTACAACTTTGTATTTTTAACAACTCGACTAGTTATCGTTCCAATACACGTCACAAAACCTAAATAGCTCGATATATACATATATATATATATTATATATATATTATATATATATATATATATATATATATATATATATATATATATATATATATATATATATATATATATATATCATACGGCATAACTAGAATTCAACGTGAGTTTTATAACAAGACGTCTTAATTTATAAACCATTTGGGTTGTCATAGCACAAACAATGAAAAACATTTTTATCTAATGATATATAAACAAGGTGAAAAACTAAATTTGTAAACATAAAATAGTTCATTGATTTGTTTACATATAACTTGATTTGTTTTATCAAAACTTATATAAGTCGTTAGATTACGAAACGATTATTTTCAAACATAAGTCTTACAATTTTGTTAACCCGAGGAGCACTTATTACCCAAGAGCTCATATACTTGAATTATTAACTTATCATTAAGTGACATAAACAATGATAAAAAATTTCAAATGTAACATTCCTTTACAAAAACTATATACATATACACACATCATCATACACACACTTACCCATGTACACACATTTGGTAAAATACATATACTCAATTAACGACAACGTTTCCATATGTCGTCAACATTTGACATACGAGGGTCATTGTCTTCTGTACTTTTCTCGACTGTGTCGAATTTTTATTCCTATTTGGCGTGAGTATTCTTGAGTCTATGTTATCTTACCACCACACAAAAACGTTAACACTAAACTTTTTACAAACTTGATTCGAGTAATCCACGAAAAACTAAGACGATTGTCTTTTAAAACTCTTTTACTTTACGAGACATATGCTGAGACAACTATATATATATATTAGGTTGTACCGATCCGGCACCATTGTGCCTGTACTCTCGATATCGTTATGTTTTGCTCTTGATGCCCGTTGTAACCACTGTGATATTATGCGTTGCTGCAAGCTAAGGTGAGTTCATGGCCCCTACTTTTACTGGTTTTTAAACTTTTTTAGGGGGAGAATACATGCTCGTTTTATCAAAACTCAATGACTGTTTGTTTTTGAAATTTGCGTACTGTTTACTCAATATCTGACTGTTGAGCTGAATTATTTGAATTGGTTATTTAAAGGCATTATGTGATTGACTGATATGTAACCTCACTCTATTTGAACTTGTTTTACAATCGGGATGAGAAACGTGCAAAACTATTTTATGGACCAACACTGTTGTTACCAAACTATTATGCGGATTAGCCTAAGCACTATTATGTCCCAAATTGCCCAAACTCATGAACCGTCAATTCCTGCTGGGAAGCGCGAATGTTATAAATAGATCTATTGGGAGTAACGTCCCCGTTCGGGTTGACCGGATAGGCAAACGAACGTATACCATGTCGAAACACAAGTGTCTGGGATAAACACTTGCCGAGCCTTTGTATTTAACATGCTTCTAGAGCATGCACACTGTTATAGCTTCGGTTACATGAATTTAGAGCTAGCGTAATAAACTATTTTATTTTGGGTTGCATACCCTACTATTGGTCCACAACTCTAATCTCGCTATAAGGTAAAATGTATTTTTAGGAGATTGTGAGCGACACAATGGTCACAAAACTCTTATTGAACTCATACTATCTTTATTGTATTATCATAAACCTATGAACTCACCAACCTCGTGTTGACACTTTAGCATGTATTTTCAGGTATAAAGCGATAGCACACTAATGGAGGCTTTCGGTAGGGCATGACATGGTCATAGAAGACTCTGATATATTTGGGACCACTTGAAACCTTTTATGGGCTTATATTTCCGCACCATTTTTGAAATATTGTAAACAAATTATTTTTGGATATGAAATCTATTTTAAATGGTTGAGATAAAACCATTCTTTATACTTTGTGTTGTGATACCAATTTAGTAGCACCCAAACATGTATGCTTCCGCTAAACCAGATTTTGGGGGTGTTACATATTGGCATCTGAGCCAAGGTTATAGAGAACTGGGTGTTTTTATAACCTAGACTATAACCGCTTTTACGAAAATTTAACCCTATGACAGACACATGCCTGCTTACCGAGCTGATGCCTCACTTGTCATTTTTGTTGCTAATATAATTGATGAGATGTACACACTGTTATTGGATAAGTATATTCGTCTATTTTTGCTATCTACTATAAGCATCTTCGACATACTTATACACACGAATCATACTCATCGTGGCATTACGCCTTTTCTCTACGCAATCTCATCAATCGTCCTCGAGTGTGGACATCCACCTTAATTATTTAAGCAACTTTTAAAGTAAGGGACATATTATTGGTGTAACTGAGCTGAGTACTCCAAAATTTATTGAACCTCGGTGGAATATAGACTGATCACCTATATTCGACCAGGGACAGTGGGACATAGACTGATCACCTATGTCCGACTCAGAGGTAAATTTTGCAATACTCAAAGTAGTTATACTAAAAGTTATGTCCAAAATGATTTTCTACTTGATTTTTGAAAGTCTCAGAAATTTTTGTGTGTGTACTTAATCATTGCCTAACATAAACATTCACATATACACACAACACACTGATATCACAACACCTCACAAACCGTAATACACCTGGCACCGCTATAATCCTCCATTTATAGAGAATTTCTGTTTGTCGCCGTCTGACCATAATTTGCATCGTGTCGGTTAGACCCGATTGGCACCGTTTGAACCCGAGTTGTTTATTTGTAACTCCCCGAGATCGTAATGAGCCCATTTGAACTTATTGGAGCATCTGAATTTGAATTCGGATACGTTTGGAACTGGTTTTTGGCTATGTTTGAATTTTGGACCTCATTCTGAATTTGGATTTGTTATCCAGCTTCGTTTTGTTGTGCTTTTGTTACAGTCACCTCCACCTCAAACCCTACACTCAATTGATGTTGTACCTTTCGCGTTAAGTACTAAGTACACTCCTGAGACAGCCAACTGATTGCTAGTAGCAATAAACACCCTCCTTCGGGATCGTACTCTGAACTTGATAAACTTCCCATTCGGCAGAGATGTTGTGCCCGACAGAAACCTTAAGACCCTAAGGAATAACCTGAACCGTGTTCCTTGGGACAATCACCTAATTTTCTCTCGTCCCTCGGGAATATCAGTTATTTTTGCTACCCTCTTATAAAATAATAAACCATGTCGCTAATACCATAGAAACTGTTTTCGATTATTCTACAGACCGTATTGCAGTTACCCTACAAATGTTTTACTGCTACTTTGTGAAATCAAAATTTCGACCTTACAACTATTTTGTAAACAAAGAAAAGTTCTCGTTCTATAAACAGTTTTACAAATCATTTCACAAGTTATTTTATAAAATGATTTGTTGCCTTGCTACTATATCACAAACTAAACTTCAGATTGCTATTATTTTGCAAATAATAAACTGTTTTCTTATCACTCTATAAACTGTTTTAAAAATCTCTTTATAAACTATTCTAAACCTACCGTAAGGACTATTCATTCCATTAAAAATTAGGTTATATAGTCTTTTGGTACTGTCAAAGTAAGCTGAGTACTTAGGGTTATGAACTTTGTCTGATATTAAATATGGAATCCTACTCAGCCTTAACAACTAGACTTCGCCTTTAGGCACCTAAAATTTGTGTAGACAAACATACCTGATAGCACACTTTTCCGTGACGTCTTCACTTTTAACGACTTCTTTTAAAACTGCGGTTATAACAATCGTAAAACTCGTAGTGATATCCTTCTGAAACACTCATTTTGATGCGTTAAATTCTTTTGCTCAAACCTTATCAAACTTTTGTTAAGGAATGTTAGACGTCGATTTTTGTGAAAAGTTATCTTATCCACACAATGATTAAGAACCATTTTACAAATTTTTAAATCTTCTGAAACAGTGTCACCCTACGTATCTATTAATCCCTAACAAAGAAACGTGTAATACTTGCAAAGTTATTTTGGTCAAATTCGTATAAAGACCTATCCAAATAAAGTTTTCGAAACAAGATTTTTATCCCGTTCCTATGAGAAGGAAAAACACACAACTCCGGATCAAACTTTGAAAACCAGTCATCATGCCATCTTATCACTTTAAACCAGAGCATGTCGAAACTTCGTGACCCTAGGGAATAGACCATAGCTGGGAGTAGGGCCGAGAAAATTTGAGGTGCCCACATTAACAAGGTTGGGAAATATTGTGAAACTATGACTAGAACCGACATCCTATTAAACTTACTTCCGGAATCATTGTAACTCACCAAATCACAAAAAGGGGAAAACCAATGGCAGACAACCTAGGTACCCTACCACAAACAAGGAGAAACCTTTAAACCGTCTAGTAAGACCCAAATCTGTTATGAGTACCAACATCTCTTTCCAGACACCATTTTATCGGATAACATAAACTGAAATCCGGGACGGATTTCGCGTTAAGGAGGGTAGACTGTAACCACCCGTAATTTTCCAGACTGATTTTTAAATAATAAATTATATTTATTATTTCTTAAGTTTCACTTTCAGACTTTTCCGAACTTATTTGAATCGAATATGAGAAGTTATCTCGCATTTACTATGAAAAACGAGCCCGAACGAGTTCCGACCTTACACTAGTCATGGTTCACATTAAACTAGTACATTATAACACCATAAACTTAATTTTTATAAATTTTGCATAAAACACATATATTTTGCATTTTTGGTCACGCGTGCACACATTTTAATCACACCTTTTACTCAACTAATACAACTATACATACAAACACTAAAAATTCAAAAATAATTTTTGTTTCCTCCTCTCTTTGTCTCATTCAATCGAAGTCTCACCACACACACACTCTATGCATGCCTTTTTGTTGCTTAGCATAACTAACCATGTGTAATTTGTCATATTGAAACTTTGTCTCATCCATAGTCTTTTGGTTTCTTTCTCTCCTTTCCTTTTTGCTTGAACCGAACCCACACAAACATACACAAAGCATGAGTTTTGTTCCTTAGCTACCCATTTGTCTTATTATTTTTGGTCACCAACCAACATTGTTTTGTTATATGACTAGACCCCACTCCATATGATGATTCTTGTATAAAAAGAAAGAGATAGAGTAACATTTGACATCACAAAACACATAACAAACTTTCTTCTTTCTTGCTCTCCCTCTTTGCTCGTTCGTCACACATATACAAACCACATGCACCTTGTTTTCTAGTGTAACAAACTTGTACTAGCATGATATCATGCATTTTGTTTTGATTTGTAATGTCAATTCTTTTGGCTATATAAAGACACTTATAATACATACCACACAAAAACCCTAACCTCCCTCCTCTCAACTTCCGGCGCCGTCACCGGAGCTCCGGCGAGATTTTGACGACACCATCTTCTCACCACTGTTTCAAGCACAAGTAGATCGGGTTAGATCGTGAGGCCGGGAGTCATTTAGGGTTATTTTGCTCGCGTATTGCTCGTGTTCCACCCCAGCCGCACCACCACTTCATCTCATCTTCGTCTCCTTCTTTCTTAAACCATGGTATGACGAAAACTTAGATCTAATTTATTATGACTTTGCTTAAAAATCGAATACAAAACTGTTGATATTAATTTCGTGGATAAAAAGTGAATTAAAAACGTTTTTTAAACTTCAATTCGTGTGGTTTAAAACAAACTTTGAAGCTAATTCGTGTGGTATAATGATTTAAAGGGGTGTTCGTTAGATTCAGTTTGTATGCGGGTCGGGTAAAACCCACTTGGGTCGGGTCATACCCGTTTTGATATTTGATATTTTTATAACCAGTTATGTTATTATCGTTGTTGATTTAGTCGGGTCAAGTTTTAACCCGTATAGAGTTGGGGTTGTTGGTCTCGGTTAGCCATGAGCCACCTATGAGGGTGGTTAGGTTGTTGTGTGTTGCGGTTCACAGAAAAACACCCAAGAGGGTGTGTTGGATTAGTGGTCGAGTCAAAGAGAGCATCGTAAGGGTTGTGTCGCTTTTCTTTCAGTCAAGGGGGAACACACATAGGGTCGTTTGGGTGTCGTCTCGGGTTAGTCACAAGCAGCCCCTAAGGGTGTGCTTATCTTCAGTCTCGATTAACAAAAGCCAAATATATTCTTAATGGTCCAGTAAGAACTCGATACCCCATTTTGTCAAAGAATCATCAACACTTAAATTACTCTCTTTTAATTCAAACTCGGTCCCCAAAGTTAACAAAACAAAAGTACTCTTCTACTTTTGTTTCTCCAGTAATATGTCTTAGTATGTGAGGGTTGAGAAAATGAGAGTTCATGGCTCGTATCTTTCATTCAAATAGTCCAAAATGACCACCATAATTAATGTAGATTTGAGTCTGTTAGTCATTTTGTCTGGCATTGGCATGGTGTAATTTACACCAAAACATTTTAAGACTATGGTTTTTAAGAATTGGTAAATATTAATGTGAAAAAGTATCCATAACACTTATGTATGACCAGTTTCAATACCAAAACAAAAGGGACCGGACACACAATATTTTTCTGATTAATTTAAATTGACTTTAACAACAAATTAAATTTACTTTTCACATATCAGTGAAATAATTAAGGAAGCACTAGAACACAATTTGACCATTCGCTACAACTATTACAACTTTGTATTTTTAACAACTCGACTAGTTATCGTTCCAATACACATCACAAAACCTAAATAACTCGATATATATATATATTATATATATATATATATATATTATATATATATCATACGGCATAACTAGAATTCAACGTGAGTTTTATAACAAGACGTCTTAATTTATAAACCATTTGGGTTGTCATAGCACAAACAATGAAAAACATTTTTATCTAACGATATATAAAAAAGGTGAAAAACTAAATTTGTAAACATAAAATAGTTCATTGATTTGTTTACGTATAACTTGATGTGTTTTATCAAAACTTATATAAGTCGTTAGATTACGAAACGATTATTTTCAAACACAAGTCTTACAATTTTGTTAACCCGAGGAGTACTTATTACCCAAGTGCTCATATACTCGAATTATTAACTTATCATTAAGTGACATAAACAATGATAAAAAATTTCAAATGTAACATTCCTTTACAAAAACTATATATATATACACACATCATCATACACACACTTACCCATATACACACATTTGGTAAAATACATATACTCAATTAACGACAACGTTTCCATATGTCGTCAACATTTGACATACGAGGGTCATTGTCTTCCGTACTTTTCTCGACTGTGTCGAATTTCTATTCCTATTTGGCGTGAGTATTCTTGAGTCTATGTTATCTTACCACCACACGAAAATGTTAACACTAAACTTTTTACAAATTTGATTCGAGTAATCCACGAAAAACTAAGACGATTGTCTTTTAAAACTCTTTTACTTTACGAGACATATGCTGAGATAACTATATATATTAGGTTGTGCCGATCCGGCACCGTTGTGCCTGTACTCTCGATATCGTTATGTTTTGCTCTTGATGCCAGTTGTGACCACTGTGATATTATGCGTTGCTGCAAGCTAAGGTGAGTTCATGGCCCCTACTTTTACTGGTTTTTAAACTGTTTTAGGGGGAGAATACATGCTCGTTTTAACTAAACTCAATGACTGTTTGTTTTTGAAATCTGCGAACTGTTTACTCAATATCTGACTGTTGAGCTGAATTATTTGAATTGGTTATTTAAAGGCATTATGTGATTAACTGATATGTAGCCTCACTCTATTTGAACTTGTTTTACAATCGGGATGAGAAACGTGCAAAACTATTTTATGGACCAACACTGTTGTTACAATACTATTACGCGGATTAGCCTAAGCACTATTATGTCCCAACTTGCCCAAACTCATGAACCGTCAATTCCTGCTGGGAAGTGCGAATGTTATAAATAGATCTATTGGGAGTAACGTCCCCGTTCGGGTTGATCGGATAGGCAAACGAACGTATACCATGTCGAAACACAAGTGTCTGGGATAAACACTTGCCGGGCCTTTGTATTTAACATGCTTCTAGAGCATGCACACTGTTATAGCTTTGGTTACATGAACTTAGAGCTAGCGTAATAAAATATTTTATTTTGGGTTGCATACCCTACTCTTGGTCCACAACTCTAATCTCGCTATAAGGTAACATGTATTTTTAGGAGATTGTGAGCGACACAATGGTCACAAAACTCTTATTGAACTCATACTATCTTTATTGTATTATCATAAACCTATGAACTCACCAACCTCGTGTTGACACTTTAGCATGTATTTTCAGGTATAAAGCGATAGCACACTAATGGAGGCTTTCGGTAGGGCATGACATGGTCATAGAAGACTCTGATATATTTGGGACCACTTGAAACCTTTTATGGGCTTATATTTCCGCACCATTTTTGAAATATTGTAAACAAATCATTTTTGAATATGAAATCTATTTTAAATGGTTGAGATAAAACCATTCTCTATACTTTGTGTTGTGATACCAATTGAGTAGCACCCAAACATGTATGCTTTCGCTAAACCAGATTTTGGGGGTGTTACATTGATTTTGGTAATAGCTGGGATACTCACTTGTCGTTGATTGAGTTTTCCTACAACAATAGTTATCACACAAGTATAAAGGCTGCACCATTTGAAGCACTCTAAGGTAGGAAATGCCGATCACCAGTCTGTTGGGGCTGAAGTCGGAGATGCTCAACTTACCGGTCCAGAAATTGTTCACGAGACAACCGAGAAGATTGTTTAGATTCGGAACAGACTAAAAGCCGCCAGAGACCGTCAGAAAAGTTACGCCGATGTGAGGCGTAAGCCCTTAGAATTCAAAGTTGGAGACATGGTAATGTTGAAAGTATCACCTTGGAAAGGTGTGATACGATTTGGGAAACGCGGGAAATTGAACCCTAGGTATATTGGACCATTTAAAATTCTAGCTAGAATCGGTCCAGTGGCATACAGACTTGAGCTCCCACCAGAGCTTAGCAGTGTGCATAATACTTTTCATGTTTCTAATCTCAAGAAGTGTTTATCCGACGAATCCCTCATCATCCCGCTAGAAGAGATTTAACTCGATGACAAGCTTAATTTCGTTGAAGAGCCAGTAGGAATTATGGATCCTGATGTCAAGCAATTAAAGCATAGTAGAATTCCTATCGTCAAAGTTCGCTGGAATTTTCAACGAGGTCCCGAGTTCACTTGGGAACGAGAAGACCAGATCCGTCAAAAATATCCGCATCTCTTTACCGAAAACAATCCAATGACCAACACTGATTGAATCTCGAGGAGGAGATTCATTTTTATGGGTGGTAGACTATCACAACCTGCTAATTTACAGGTCAATACTACTCAACGAACTCAAATTTATTTTCTTGACTTTTACTTAAGAACAATTTACATATAATCTTTTACTTGAACCGACGTGAAACCTAGAATATATTTCAAGTACACTAGGACTTAGGCTATATTTAGTCCACAACGCTCCAGTATCTTGCTCCTACTCCAGTTCACAATTTTAAATCCTAAAACAATTTCCTTTTCTTAAATTACTTACAGTTGTCAATTCAACAAACGCTATTCGTACTTTAAAATTTAACACCCAATATACCCAATTCTCCCAACGATTATTTCCAACGTATTTTTATACTTCCTAAATGATTACCAAAGTTCCAAAAATATTTCTTTACGCCTAAGGTAAATTCTTTATATCTTACGTTTAATTACGTATAACTTTCGTTAATCACCAAACCAACAACCAATACCTATTTTTAACACCCAATACATACAACATATACACTCTTGTATCAAAACAAGTCTTCTACTCCAAATATTATACCTATGCCCCCCCTCTTGCCTTATAATTATTTGCTAGACAAATATATCTTGGTATTAATTAGCCACCTAAAATCCTCAAAACATGGAGTCTAATTTCAACTTGGAGGCTTGACTACCGTTTGCCCCCCCCCCCCAGCCCCCCTAATCGGCCCAACATTCATCCAACTAGCTAATCATGGTCTTGACTCTACTATTGAACCTTTGAAATACTCTTAGTATAAATAGATCACATTATATTCATTTTTGCACCTAGTTAGTTCAAGTAAAGAAAAAAAAATATAATCACCTCCCTTCTATACAAACAATTCATCACACTCTAGGAGCAAGGAAGGAAATTTCTTGATTGTCAAGCATACTTAAGGTACTCTAGCAAGGGTTTGGAACATTCATGGGGTTAATCAAGTGTCTTACACTCTCATCTCACTAGTCTCTTTTGTAAGTAACCTTACATTTGCAAAACTTCATGTTATAATGCTAGTCCAAGTATATATACTTAGTTATCACTTGGTACATGTTGATATAGTTATACATTCACAATGATCTTTTAACAAAAGGTTATGTTTTGAAAAAGTTTTTATTACAAGAAAACTAGTTAGTGAAAATCTCCACAAGAAAGTGATGATAAACCTTATATATGTGTATGTTAGTAAGCTTGTAATTTTAAACATTCTTGATGATCATTTACATGGACTCTTGAATATTGTTAAGTTTATTTTTAGATCACTTTTGTTATGTTGAGAAGTTGGTGGATGAACTAGGACTAGATTTGGAGTTGTTGTTAAGTGGTTATGATAACTAGAAGATTAGAAAAATGTTTTGACACTCTTAAAAATGAATATATCCCGTTTTGATTAATACAGAAAAATCAGTAGTGTGGTGACAAGTTTAGGCTAGAAATATAGAAAATAGACTCAATAACGAAAACGTAGCCGCTTGAATGAGTTAAAACGGGCTTATAACGAAAAAGATACGCTAGTTTCAATTTAAACGATGAAAACTAAATTTTCAGGAAAATAGTTGAAGTTGTTAAGAATTTTGAGAGATGAAAACTGAGGTTAAATTGTAACTAGACTAGCCGAGACCTTAGAAATCCGATAGTACACTTAGATACCTTCGCGGGGATAAGTAAAACTTAAGAAACGGAGCTACGACGCAAAAGTTATGGCCTAACAAAAGTTTACGACGACATATACGTTCACAACTTTAGGATGTATTTTGGCTATTAGAAAAGCTGTTAGGATTATTTGAAGTGGATTTTGGACACTTTAGGGTGTATTTTGGCTAAAATGACGTAAACGAAAATGGTAGAACCTTATATGCACTTATTAGGCGCGTTAGAGATTTTTGAAATACCTATTAACATGACGACTAAAATTTGATCATGAAATAAACAAGTTACGTTTGCTAAAAAGGGTAATTTTCTAAATAAACGATCAAATTGACACAACTATATTTTTGACGATAAACATTACAACAAACATGTACAAGTGATAAAGTAAAGTATGAACTTGCGTGCATGGCCTTGTTTTCGAACCTAAGACATATGTATTATTTAGGTCGCGATTAGAGTTATCGGACTTAATTTGCCGTTTAAAAATTTACCAATCGGGAATTGCTTTTGCTAAGGTGTAACAAATTTGCTATGACTAACGCAATTGATACGTCAATGCATGTGGCTCACTTACCTTTGTAAGTGATAGTTTTTGTTGAATTTATACAAATATAAACCTAGAATTGATTATTAATAGGTTTTATCGAATTAAGTTTGCATGTGGCTACATGTTTTTTATATAATTAATTGTTATGTTATGTAAGTTTATTTAGTTGTTTTATTTTTTATTTGTATTACTTTTTTATTTGTTTATTTATTGTAAAAACATGTTTATAAACAAAAAAGGGTAATTTTGAATAGAAAAATAATATGGACTAAATAATGGTGAAACAATGAATTGTTTTCGAAGCGTTAAAATTTCAAAGTGTTTTAATTGATTGTTGAGTTTTGTACCAATAGTATGAACGGCTCACCCAATTGTGACAAACTATAAGAGGGTTATAAGTAGGAACGGGTTTTTAATAAGCTTCGCGCTGACCTTTGTTTCTACGCTCCTTTGTGCGTCAAATTGGAGCTACCAAGTACGACTATTTTATGTACAAAATCACCTTAAGGGTGAATTAGCTTTAATTCCATGCGCCACTTTGTGGTAATTATCCGAAACACTAAGTCTTTGGACTTATGCAAAAGTACGATATAATGGACGATAGTTGAAGGTAAATTCTTTGATTGGTGAACCCAATACCTCAATTGAAAAAGTTTGTAAATTTGATCTTAATACGATATATGCATTTGTGTCAGAACAATCTGGTGGGTCTCAAATCTTCAATGAAGACCTTCTTCAAATTGCTGAAGATGATTTGGAAGCTATGGATTTAAAGTGGCAGTTGGCCTAGATAAGTATTAGGGCTAAGAAGTATTATCAAATAACTGGGAACAAGATTACCTTCAATGGAAGAGATGTAGCTGGGTATGATAAGTCCAAGGTGGAGTGCTATAATTGTCATAAGATGGGACACTTTGCCAGGGAATGTAGAAGTCCCAGACAACAGAGCAATGGGAAGGGAAACAAGAGTCAGAATAGGAGGACAATGAATATGGAAGAAACTTCTTCCTCAAAGGCAATGGTTGCTGTGGATGGAGCTGGTTTTGATTGGAGCTTTATGGTAGAGGAAGTGGAACCAGCCAACGTTGCATTGATGGCCTTTTCAGACTCTGAGGTACATATAGTTCAAAAATGCTCAAACACCTGTCAAGCTTTAAAAGATTATGAAACTCTTAAGAAACAGTATGATGATCTTAGAGTAGAATTTAATCAAGTGAATTTTAGTCTGTCTAATCATAAAAGAGGACTAGCTGTTTTGGAAGAACAACTTGATTTTTATAGAAAGAATGAGTCTAACTTTAATGATGATATAGCTGTGTTAAAGAGAGATTTGCAACTGAAAGATGACAAGATGAGTGGACTTGTATATGAACTAGAGACACTTAAGAAAGAAAAAGAAAATACAAAGTTAAGTGTTGACACTTTAGAGTACACATCAAAAGGGGTACAGAAAATAATATAGAGTCAAATACTTAATAAGGCTAAATCTGGTTTAGGTAACAAGTCTGTTGCACCCCCAAATAGAGGAATGTTTGTCCCTCCAGGAATTGATTTGGCTCATACAGGTTTAGAAGAGTTTAAGGATATGGATTTTCCTGGATATGGTACTAAAATTAGTGAGAATCCTGTTAAATTTGTTAAGGCTGAGGATTCTTATGTTAGTGCAAGTGATAAATCTCTCTCTAAGGAAAAGATGTCTTCTGGTAGGAACTCAGATGCTCCAATTATTGAGGATTGGACTTCTGATGATGATGAGAATGATAAGGTTAGGGATCAGATCAAAGAAGTTGCATCTAAGAATAGGTCTGAAGTAAAAACAGAAGTAAAACATGCTCCTAAGGTGGTAAAAAGTGAAAAAGTGAGACCAGTTAGGAATAATGTAAAATATGCTGAGATGTATAGAACTAAGAACAGATCACCAGTTTCTAAAGATAATCAGAGGAATTGGAACCACTCAAAATCTAAGCAATTGGATGATGAGTTTGTTATGATTAGAAAAGTATGCTTTGTTTGTGGAAGTTTTGACCATTTGGCTGCTTATTGTGACTCAAACCCATGGAAAAAGAGGGTTTTTGGGAATTCAAGGGTGAATAGGAATAACAATGCTAGGGTAACTCAAAATAGTCCAACAAGGTTGACTGACCCTAATGTGAATCATAAAATGTCACCCAGAGCAGTTATGTTAAGGTCTGGCATCAAAGCATTTTTAACTGTTAGACCAGCAGTTCCAACTAACTGCTAGACTAAACAAATGGTTCAATAACAGACAAACTGTTACAAGTGCAAAACCACTTTCAAATCATGCACAAACAGTTAAAAGGCCCTTTTATCAGAAAACATCTTTGAGTAATCAAAAATGGGTGCCTAAAGTTAAACCAGTAGTTCCAACTGCTAGGCCAGCAGTTCCAACTGCTAGGTCAGCAGTTCCTACTGCTAGGAATTTTAATGTTGTTAAGGGTAAATGGGGCAATGCTGTCAAGGCCTCAGCACATTGGGTTAGAAAATCTACCAAACCCAATGGTGCATCAATGACTTTCAATAAATTTTCTCATATTGATGCACAAGGCAGATCCAAGCCAGTGATGGTTTGGGTCCCCAAAAGGCACTAAAACCTTTATTTTGTGTGCAGGAACATCCTTCAAATGGTGAAGAAGACAGAGGCTACTCAGATAGTGGATGTTCCAGGCACATGACTGGTAACATGTCATAACTTTCAGACTTCATTGCTCTGGATGGAGGACCTGTTATCATTGGAGGTGGTGTTGGAGGAAGGATTACCGATAAAGGTGTAATTAAAACTGGTAATCTTGATTTTGAGAATGTGTATTTTGTACCAGAGTTAAAGTACAACCTCTTTAGTGTGTCACAGATATGTGATAAAAAGAATAAGGTTCTTTTTACTGATACTGACTGCCTTATTCTTTCTCCTGATTTCAAGCTGCTTGATGAAAATCAAGTTTTGTTTAAAATCCCCAGAAAGGGGAATACATACAGTATTGAGATGAAAAACCTTGTTCCTAAAGAAGGTCTTACTTGCCTTGTTGCAAAAGCCACATTAGAGGAATCAATGTTGTGGCATAGAAGGCTTGGTCATGTTAATTTTAAAACCATTAACAAAATTGCTAAAAATGGATTGGTAAGAGGATTACCAAATAAGATTTTTCAAAATGACCAAACCTGTGTTTCTTACCTTAAGGGTAAGCAACACAGAGCCTCTTGTAAGCCCAAGGTTCATAACTCAAATTCTCAAGCTTTATATATGCTGCATATGGACTTGTTTGGTCCTACTTCTGTGAATAGCTTGAATTTTAAAAGATATTGTTTGGTTATTACTGATGATTATTCCAGGTTTTCATGGGTTTTCTTTCTGAGAAGTAAGGATGATGTAAGATGTTTACAAACAATAACACACTTATGGAAGAAGATATGGATCGAATAGAAGAGTTTTAGAGAGAGAATTGGAGAGTTTGGAACCTTAGAGAGAGAAAGTGAAGTAGTATGTATTAGCTTGAAAGAAAGGTCCACCCCTTCCCTTGTGTGGGAAGGGCTTTATATAGTACATAATATTGGTGCCCCGAGTGGGCTGTGGAGTGAGCTGACAGAGGGTAAAGACGCGACCCACTCCACAAGTTCTATATTAACTAAATTATTACTAATAATACTAATATTCCTATGAGCTATTAAGTGCTAATGAGTATTCGGGGTGACCGAGTCTTCAGATGAATATTTATATTCCTAACAATCTCCCCCTAAGGGAGGTCACCTCGGAAATAAAATTTAGAATTATAGCACTCTATCCTCTGAATGTGTCTTCATAGCTCGTAGTCTTTGATTCTTCAACTTCATAGATATTTGTGCCTTTCAGCAGTGAACTTTTGATGACTGATCTTTTATCTTGGATGATCTTTGAGTATCTTTGAAGTTATCATCCATCATATGTCTTCACGTCATCTTGCAGCAACGTCTTTAATGTGAGGTTGTGATCTTTGAGCCTTCTTTGAGATCATTAGCCACCGTAAATCTCTGAGCTCATCCATTGTAGTAATGCCTCCATGTGATTTGTTGTGACCGTTGGGCTCGCATGCTCACACTTTTCTGGATCATGATAACAATCATCAGAGTTGCGGAAGCTGTGTTGTAGGTCTTTCAGCTATCATGATTTCTTTGATAATGATTTGTAAGTGTGAGCATGGAGTGTGGATTGACACGTCTCTGCTGGAATCAGGAACCACCATCACCATCTTTATATGAATCTGAAATAAGACAGTTAGCAATAAAGTTGGAGAACGAATATGGCTTTGTCATTCGTTCGGTGTGGTTGGATTAACTTTCGGTTCTGTGAAGACCGACCTGTGATCAGGTAGAATCCCCTTTAAAGAAGATTCTCCTTGACAGGAATTTCCAGCTTTTAGTAATGAGTCTTCCAACAAATTAATGTCAGAATCATCATACAAAGCATGTTCTCATACCGGAACATCTCAAAGCAGACAGCACGTTAGAGTGAATCAGTGAATTAAATACCCACTGATTGACGAGAAATTGATTAGAAAAATCACTTGCGTGTCACTGGATAAACATTTTGTGCAACACGACAAGGGTTTTATAAATTGAATCACATTTCTGTCAAAAATACTTTTGTTTGAAAATTTTCACAATCAATATGCTCGAAACTTTGTTGGTGAGCACATTGAAAGGTTTTCTAAAAGTATCCGTCAATCCATTTCCTGGAACAAGTTTGATTCAAATTTGAATCGCCCCATCGTTTCTTTCTAGTTGTCACAAGCTTGATCCATGAAGGATCTCACATGTCACCCACCAAGAGCTTGTTTGATGTTGGCTCTAGAAGGATTTCCATCTTCATTGTGAATACTTTACGTATCACTCGGATGTTCTGGCAATACCACGAGGATA
The DNA here is from genome assembly GCA_021014915.2 of Artemisia tridentata subsp. tridentata. Classification (NCBI taxonomy): domain Eukaryota; kingdom Viridiplantae; phylum Streptophyta; class Magnoliopsida; order Asterales; family Asteraceae; genus Artemisia; species Artemisia tridentata. The sequence continues at coordinate 122,579,945 of CP139506.1, forward strand.
ATGCGTAGGACTCTTAATATTTATATTCTAGCTTTTCACGGTGTATGAAACAACAAGTATATTGGAAATGTGTCCTAATGAGATTAATGGATGATCTCTTAGCTCTAGACTCAATAGTGCGTTTTGATTTAGTGATTGGAGGCTGGAGAGGACTGCCACCTTTTCAATATCGTCTAACTCGGAGTGAGAGAGATGATAGCAATGTATTGATCTCCGTGACAAGTGAAACAAGAGTCCTTTGAGGGACCTTGAGTGGCTAGGGAGGGTTGTGCAGCGTATCACTGGGTCCATGATACTTTTGTCTTCAATTCCAGCAATCAAGTAAGTGATTCTGACAGCATATGTATTGAACCAGTTTCTGCCTAAAGTGTAAGGAGGGCTTCTTTCTTTTCACCCTTTATCTTTACATTTCTTTTTCATTCTTCAACCTCTTCTACACTTACCGAGACTTCATTACTGGTACCTTGTTATGTTTGTTCCACTACTAGCTCCATCTCAGTCGGCACTCTTCCCTTATTCTCACTTGTTTCCTTTTTAATCATACCTAAGGACTTCTACACTAACTAGTGGATTGTCCCTGGGTAGATCCCTCCGGTTCTGGCGGGATCGTGGGAACATATACCTAACCTTACCATCCTTATAACTCCAGTACGTTAAATAAAATGGTCGGTATTTGGTGTTCTTCCACAATTTCCATCATAAATCATCCGCTCCCCCTCAATATGTGCATCGATATATGAAAAGGTTTAGCACATATGGGAGAGCCTACACTTGAGTTCCAAAAGATCACATTTTTATCAGAATTTCATATTTAAATCACATTCTCTCCCCCGATCAAAAATTTCAAACCACTTGAGATTTGTGATCCCAATTGATTTAAATAAGTTAGAAATTTTGGGAGAAAATGTGGTCAGGTTAGATATATTCTGATTACGTAGCATACAATGCTCCCCCTTAAACCATGAGAGAGTGTCACTGTTGATGTTGCACAATGCTTAAAAGGCGTCAGAAATTTGAACAAATACTCTCCCCCTCAATTAATGACCCGTTTTCTATTTAAAGAGCTATAGTCATTAAATTGAGTGTCACGTATTTGTGAAAATTTAAGTTCAGTTACCACCTTGTGAAACACCAAAACTCTCCTAAAGAATCATAAAACAGAAAGAGTTTATGGTGCAAAGAAGACTTCTCTTCTTATACACGAAATGATGCACTGAATCGTACATCAGATCGAAGAAACATGGATATAAAGTAATCCATGCCCAGGTGAACATCACCCAGTTGGAGGAACAACTGCCTTTTGGCGACATGCTTTCCCCATAGTAATGCATGGGTTGCAGTCTAAAGTAACTGCAAGCCGATTAGACATGTTTTAACCAGTTAGTATAACTTCTGCTCGAGCTTCATTTAAAGACCCGTGTCATTATTGAATGAAATTTCTAGGTCCGTAAATGTTATCGATAAACAGAAGACATGCCTAGAGAAACTATTTTTGGTATTTTTTTTTTATTTTCTGATTTTTAGGGTTTTTATAGGTTTTATATTTTTCTATTTTCTTTTTGTTTAAGATATATACAACATATATACAAGGATATGTGAAGCCAATCCTTTACTCCTCCTCTTCTTTTTGAAGACCCTTGAGTGCTTCAGGTGTCAAGCTCTTCATGCCAAGTCGCGGGAGAATGAACTGAAACCGTTCTCTCGGAAGTGCCTTAGTGAAGATATCAGCCAACTGAAACTCTGTCCTCACGAAGTAGAGTTCAACAATCCCTTTCTCAACCTGTTCCCTTATGAAGTGATGCCTGATGTCGATGTGCTTCGACCGGGAGTGTTGGAAATTGTTACAGCAGAGAGCGATAGCGCTTTTGTTGTCACAATACATGGGAATTTTGTTGTATGAAAGCCCATAGTCTGAAAGTTGTGATCTCATCCATAGGATTTGAGCACAGCAAGCAGACATAGCAATGTACTCGGCCTCTGTAGAAGATATAGACGTGCTCATTTGCTTCTTAGAAGACCAACTAACCAACTTTTCCCCCAAAAACTGAGCTCCCCCTGAAGTACTTCGACGAGTATCTTGACACCCTGCATGATCCGCATCTGCATAAGCTGTGAGTTCCATTGTAGTGTCCTTTGGATACCAGAGTCCCATGTGAATCGTGCCATGAAGATATCTGAAGACTCTTTTCACCGCTTCCAGATGCTTTTTAGTGGGCTTGGATTGGTACCTAGCGCACATACATACTGCAAACAGAAGATCTGGGCTACTGGCGGTGATATACATCAAGGATCCAATCATACTTCTATACTTTGTTTGATCAATCGCTACCCCAGAGAGATTTTCATCCAGCTTTGATCTTTCAATCATGGGAGTGTCAACAGAGTCACTTGAATCGAATCCAAATTTCTTTAGAATTTCGTTTGCATATTTGGATTGATTAATGAAGATGCCTCCAGGACTTTGAGAAATTTGCAAGCCTAAGAAGAATGACATTTGTCCCATAATCGACATCTGGAACTTAGAACTCATCTCTTTTGAAAACCGATCACAGTCACTAGGATCAGACGAAGCAAAGATAATGTCATCTACATATATCTGAACAAGGAGTAGATGTTTGCCCGCCTTCCTGGTGAACAATGTAGGATCAACAATACCCTTGGAGAATCCATTTGCAAGAAGGAACTTGGAAAATGTGTCATACCACGCTCTAGGTGCCTACTTCAAGCCATAGAGGGCCTTCTTCAAGCGATAGACATGAGTAGGATGATCAGCGTCCACAAATCCTTCTGGTTGACTCACATAGACTTCCTCCTTTAAGTCACCATTCAAGAAAGCTGTTTTAACGTCCATCTGGTAGACTATCATATTTCGACTAGCAGCATTTGCGAGGAAGATTCTGATGGCTTCAATTCGCGCAACAGGAGCAAATGATTCCTCAAAGTCTATGCCCTCTTCTTGTCGATATCCTTTTGCAACTAGCCATGCCTTGTTCTTAAGAACATCACCATGCTCATCAAGTTTCACTTTGAAGATCCACTTTAGAGCAATGATCATTGCACACTCTGGAGGAGGTACTAATTCCCATACTTCAAGCCGATCAAATTCATGAATTTCATCTTGCATAGCGTTGAACCAGCAGTCTTTGGTCATTGCTTCTTTTGCATCTTTTGGTTCGACTTTTGATAGTACAGAGTTGAAGAAACACCACAGGGCATCGGTGGCTAGTTGTTTTCGAGTAGATACCGGACGAGAGATATTACCAATGATGTTGTCAATCGGATGATCATTGGTCCATTTTCTGAGATGATCGTGGGGTTGAGGGTTTTGAACTGATGTTGCCGTGTTGTGATCTCCTAAAGAAGATGTATCAGTTGAAGATTCAGGAGCAAATACATTTTCAAACGGGACATCATCAACAGGAGCAAAAGGATTAACTTTAAAAGAATTGTCATCTGCAGATCCTTGTTGTACCGAAGAAGGTTGTATATTTGATGATGAATGTGATTGACTGGCAGATGGAGCATCTTGACTGATAGGGACAGATATAGATGGACCTTCTGAGTTTGGTGGAACTTGAGCATCAGCAACAGGGAGTTCATGTGGAGTTTCCGTTGTAGGATTAACCGTGGATGGCTCAAAGTATTCGTCAAACCTTGAATCAAATAACTTCTTCAATTCATCACTGGTGGGAGGTACATAAGGAGCTGCAGGCGTGGAATTCTGTACAAGACCTGAACTAATTGGTCCAGGTGTCAATAGATTAGTAGTATGTCCAAAACTGGTTTGTCCAGGAGCCGTATGCTCAGACAGCTCATCGAATGTGACGTGAATTGTTTCCATGATTTTGTCGGGTTCTTTTGTTGTAGATTCTATATCCCTTGCGATCTGGTGCATACCCAACGAAGAAACCTATGTCTGCTTTAGCCTTCAACTTTCCCAGATCTTGACTGTCATTTGTAGGATAACACAGTGCACCGAACACTCGAAAAAAGGAGAGATCTGGATTCTTGTTATGAATCAGCTCATAAGGTGTCCTATTGTGAAGGGTGTGTATCAAGGAACGATTTTGGGTGTAACATGCAGTGGCAATTGCTTCTGCCGAAAGAAACATCGAAGCTTTAGAATAAATTAGCATAGTCCTTGCAGCTTCCACAAGGGTACGATTTCGTCTTTCAACAACGCCGTTCTGCTGTGGAGTGCGTAGGACACTTTTCTGATGGGTTATGCCAATACCTTCATAAAATTGACTGAGTTGTTGATTAACAAACTCAGTTCCTTTGTCAGTCCGGATGATTTTGACAGTTTTGTTCAGCCTTACTTGTAACTGCTTGATTAGTTTGATGATAACCTCTGGAGTTTCATCCTTGGTTCTCAAAAACTTTACCCATGTGAATCTAGAGTAGTCGTCGACCACTACAAGAACATATTTCTTTCCATTGATACTCTGCACCCTCATTGGTCCACACAGATCCATGTGCAGTGTGTGAAGAACTTCCATGATGGAATTGAAGGTTTTGGGTTTGTGGGTGTGTTTCTTGCTTTTTCCCAATTGACATGCAGAGCAAAGGTGATCTTTCTCAAATTTTAATCTGGGCATGCCTCGAACTAGGTCTTTGCAAGATAAGTCATTTATGGTGCCGAAGTTCAAGTGGTTTAAACGACGTTGCCATAGCCAAGACTTAGTCTTTGAGGCCTTTGAAAGCAAGCAAATAGGAGAGGACTTCATCATTTCTTCAATGGATATGGTATATAAATTGGTGCCACTACTTCCTTTGAGAAGATCTATACCATCCAACTCTCTGACGAAACAAGTGTGTTTTCTGAATGCCACTTCAAGATCTGAATCACAGAATTGACCAACCGAAAACAAATTATGCCCTAGCCCTTCCACATAGTATACCCGAGAGATTACACTGTCGCCAAACACATAATCTCCATAACCCATAATTGCTCCAAAATGGTCGTTCCCGAATCTAACAGTCCCGATAAACTTTTTCATGAAATTCTTGAGCCGTGAGCGATCCCCAGTCATATGTTTTGAGCAGCCTGAATCCAAATACCAAAGGACGATTTGTATGACCTGCATTTGAAAACAGAAAAAGATGGATAACTGAAATATGTGGATCCCCACGTGCAGTTGGGGTCCGTTTGGTTAGCACACACAAATTCAGGAGCTACAGGGTTAACAGATGCTATTGTCATTATAGTGGAGACTACCCTAGAAGCAGCAGATGACCTAGTAGGAAGGCATTATGTTACTAGAGGCAAAATTCGACCACTTGGTCTCCATTCCTTAGACTTCACAATTTTATGATTATTCTTTCCAGGTAAGGGACACTGATTTCCTATAGTGAATTTCCTTCCAGTGGGTCTCCATTGGTACCCAACATTAGCAAAAGTTTTTCCTGTAGCAATCCAGACTTTTTATTTGTTTTAATTTTCCTAACATTCTTAACACGGGGTGGGACGGGAGGCATTAGAAATGACACAACACAATCATCATGATTACCAGAAATTAAACATTTGTCACATGTTTTACAGACAGCATTAGAATTCAAATTAATTACAGTACTTTTGATACTAGAATCAACACGATTCAATCAATTCATTGCAAACTTATTGTTCCTAGGTTGGGCTTCTACACTCTTCTTGTGATCACTCTTAGCCGGCGCAGTCCTATCTTTCCTTGCATTGCCTCTAGGCTCTGACCCGCTAGCTTGGGTGTCACTTTTCACTCCTGTAGAAGTAATGATGGGAACATTAGTTTGTTTCACTGTCAGAAGCTTTCCTAATTTTGATGTGCTGGGTTCTGATGTTCTTGATGATAGCTCAAAGGTTACATTCTTGTTCTTAATTGTGAATGATGATGCAACTAATCGATCTCTTTGGTGGTAAGACTTAGGGCCCTTTCCAATGACATATTCTAACAATTCCTGAATCCTTTTTGTGAGGACGCAGGCATACACAACTGCCTTATCAAGTGGCTTTTCTATTCTGTCCTCTTCTACAACTTCACGAAGTGTGTCAAGGCCGTCCCTAAGGTGATAGAGTTATATTTGATGGGCAGGTCTATTGTTTCTAAGGGGAAATGGAATAGGCCCAACATCAACATCATACTTCCAAAATATTTGTTCAGGCGTTAACTTCTTTTGAGGTGCAAACACAGTCAATCGATTCTCCTTATTACAATCATGGGGTTTGACTATTATTCGATTGGCTATGCGGATGGGATCCTTCATTTTCTCATTCACTCTTTCTCTTTTCCACACATCTATTTCATCATTCTCTTCTAAAGATGAAACATCAGGTGGGGCATGACCAGGCATAATCATCACGTGGGCATCATATAAGGCAGGTTGGGCTATTTTAGCATTCCTAAGGAGAGCTAATTTAGGTTCACCTACATTACTTTCACTATGCTTATCACACAGCTTTTTGTGCTTCTGAATCATTTGGGCAGTCTGTCTAGTTTGGTCTTGTGTGTACAACTTATCCTCAAGCTTATTCTTTAAGGTTTTAAGTCTGGAGAAATCATTTAAGAGTTGTGTTTCTTTTTCTTTGAATTCTTGCTTTAGAGTATTTAAGTATTTTTGTGCCTCCTGTTTTTGTTTAACAGACTGATCTAGCTGATTTTTCAAAGAATTCAACTCTTGTTTTAATGTTTCTTCCCTTACATTACGCTCGGTTATAAGTGAACGCATTTGACATTCCATTTTCTGCTCATGTTCTGTAAGTTCGAATTTAGCACGCTGTTCATAAAGGGCCACCTGATCCTTATATATGTTTAATCTAGTGGTCAAGGTGTCATCAGGGACAAACACAGTGTTTTCATGCCACTCACCAGCATCATCTACAGAGTAATCATTATCTATGGCACATGCATTATTTTCATCACATGCAATCATTTCAACAGAAGATGCACCACCTTGTACATCAGACACGTTGTTGTGATTCACATATTGTTCATATGGAATAATATTACTATTTCCCATGTCAACATTATCTAAATCAACCACATCTGTCTGTTGTACTTCATTGGGAATCTTCTGTTCATCAACCACGTTATATGTGTCATAAAGTTTTAGTACCTCAGAAATCACAGATGCATTGAAGGGACTGGCTTGATGAGGTGATGAGATCATGGAAGATAGATTGGCCATGAATATTGTCTGAGCAGTCGGTTCATCATCCACATCAGAGTCAAACGCATCACAATCATCAGCCTTGAAGATGTTGGGATCATTAAGCGCAAGGTCCTGAACAGGCTGCTCATCCACATCGGCATCAAAAGTATTTCCCCTATCGCCAGCAAGAAATAACAATTCTTCATCGTCCAATACAACCCCATTTTCTTGAGCCTGCTTCAAATAAATCTTGTCCTTGAAATAGTCTGAGTTCTGAGGACATTTTGGTTGATTGCAGTTTCTGGCAATGTGGCCGAGTCCCCCACAGTTGTAACATTTTGGCTGCTTCCCCTGCCCTTGATTTGCATTCCCTGCTCTCATCTGCACATTACCTCTACCTAAGTTCCTTTGATTCAAGTTTTGTCTCCCTTGAACGTTCTGAACCACGAATCTACCATCCTCCACTGTTGCCTGAGTGCGTGGGTTAGATGAGGTTCTGAGTTGATTGTTAGTTTGAGGGAGTGTAGCTCTGAATTGTTGAACGAGCAAGGACACTTGATTGGAGAGCTCATTAATCATCTGATCAGTGCGAGAATATCCAGAGTCTAGTTGAGAGCTCATAGTAGTTTGTGGGTGCATGGATGATTAAGCAAACAATGACTGATTCATTGGTAGGATGGGATTCAGATAAGATTGATCAAGTTGTGGTTGATTGTATTGCTGAACATTTGCAACAAAGGCCAGTGAGTCATTTGGTACAGCTGGATTGAGCTTTTCTCTAAACTGACGATCATATGCAGCATGTTTCTCATGTTGTTACAGATAAGCATACAGCTGTTCATAGTTTGTATCCCTCAATCCCTTGTTGAGTTTAACTGCAGTCACAAATCTGTCCCATTCAGGGGTCATATTGTTCACGAACTTGGAGTTAAGTTGGATGTTTGGAATTGTTATTTTGATCATTCTCATGTCGTTCACCAACTTGTGGAATCTTACATATTAGTATGTGACATTCTCACCCAAGTTCATTTTGAAATGTTCAAACTCATCATACAATTGTGACTCACGATCTTCCTTTGTGAGTTCTGACCCAGCCAATAGCATCCTTACATTGTCCCACATTGCTTTTGCTTCAGTATTAAAGTTGATGAGCTTGTAAACATCTTTTGGCAGACCTTGAATAACAATGTTCGAGGCTCTAATATCAGCATCATGCCTCTTCTTTTCCTCCTCGGTCAGATCATTGTATGTTCGAGGCCTGTCGATTCCCAAAGTTACAGTTTCGTCATCACCAGTGGTAACAATGTCACGAGTAGTGCCCATCTGGAATGGTCCTTCATCAATTGATTTGAGAATATTGAACCCATTTTCTTTACCCAAGCAGTAGAGACGAATTCTTTGGGCCCATGACTCGTAGTCAGTCCTATCTAGCATAGGAGGACGAGTATCGGACCCAGCAGCTTGTATGTCATCAGATGCAGTGCTTGTCATGATTAAGACAGGATTTTACAACTCTTGTGATTTAAACCGAGAAATCGATTCTTTCGCGGGCTTTTCTAAAATCAATAAGAGAAACCGTAATCCAAGAGTGAATTGCAAAATTGATTTTCAAAATTCGAGTTACAAAAGTCAAATATTAATTTTATCAAATCGCAACAAGTCAAGTTACAAATTGTCAAATCGCAACAAGTCAAATCGCAATCAACCAAATCACAATAAGTCAAATCGCAAGTGTCAACTCGCAACGTCAAATCGTAACTGGTCAAATCGTAATCAGTCAAATCACAATAAATCAAATCGCAACTTGTTAAATCAAAAATAATCAAATCACAATTTGTCAATCGTAAGTCAAATCGCAAAGATCAAATCGCAATGACTCAAGTCACAATTCACAACCTTTAATTGCAACAGAGTGAGCTCAAATCGCAATAAGAAAATAGCAACCAGAAAACCCAAGTCGCAACTGTCAAATCACAACCGGAACAAGTCAAATCGCTAGAGTCAAATCGCAACTCACAACCGGATAAACTGTCACTATCTCGTCAAATCGCAACTCACTACCGGACAAACTGTCACTATCTCGTCAAGTCGCAACCCACAATATGCCAAAACAGTCGCTTTCTAGCGATTTGACTTCTTTTTCCCTTTTGAGTAATAAGTCAAATCGCAGACTCCAAGATATACCACATCGCAACTACCAATTTCCCAACTAATCAAATCGCAGTGAAGAACTTCTGGACGCAACTCAAATCGCAGCCAAGAACACTTTTGCAAACACCAAACGATTTGACCAAATACTCCACAAATCGACAGAAACAACCAACCCAGCAACTAAACAACGCTTATGTAACGATCTTGAACAAGAAAGTACATGATTTTAACATATTTAACCACAAACAGAACCGTACAAGTGATTTTCTCAAGAAAATTATTCGAACCAAGAAACCTAAAAACAACCTATGAAATCCGTGAACATGAACTCATATGAACCTAACCATGGCTCTTGATACCAATTGTAAGATGTTCACAAACAATAACACACTTATGGAAGAAGATATGGATCGAATAGAAGAGTTTTAGAGAGAGAAGTGGAGAATTTGGAACCTTAGAGAGAGAAAGTGAAGTAGTATGTATTAGCTTGAAAGAAAGGTCTAACCCTTCCCTTGTGTGGGAAGGGCTTTATATAGTACATAATATTGGTGCCCCGAGTGGGCTGTGGAGTGAGTTGACAAAGGGTAAAGTCCCGACCCACTCCACAAGTTCTATATTAACTAAACTATTACTAATAATACTAATATTCCTACGAGCTATTAAGTGCTAATGAGTATTCAGGGTGACCGAGTCTTCAGATGAATATTTATATTCCTAACAGATGAGACTAGTGAAATCCTTAAGTCGTTTATTGTTGAGGTAGAAAACCTAGCTGATAAGAAAGTCAAAATAATCAGATGTGATAATGGAACAGAATTTAAGAATAGGGTTATGGATGATTTTTGCAGAGAAAAAGGTATTAAAAGGGAATTTAGTGTGGCTGGAACCCCCCCAGCCAAATAGAGTAGCTGAAAGGAAGAATAGGACCTTAATAGAGGCTGCTAGGACAATATTAGCTGACTCTAAGTTGCCTATTTCATTTTGGGCTGAAGCAGTTAGTACTGCTTGTTATGTTCAGAATAGGGTTCTGGTAGTGTAACCTTACAATAAGACTCCTTATGAGCTTTTTAGAGGTAGAACCCCTGCCTTAGGCTTTATGAGACCTTTTGGTTGCCATGTCACTATCTTGAATACCAAAGACCAACTAGGAAAGTTTGATGGGAAATCTGATGAGGGTTTCTTTGTTGGTTATTCTTTGCACAGTAAGGCTTTTAAGGTGTACAATAAAAGCACCAAACATTTTGAGGAGAACCTGCACATAGAATTTCAGGAGAATATTCCTAATGTTGCAGGAGGTGGTCCGGATTGGCTATTTGATCTTGATATGCTGTCAAATTCTATGAATTATGTACCTGTTACAGGTACAAACACTAATGATCATGCAGGTGATGAAGATTCTGATGAAGAATATGTCTTGATGCCAATCATGGAAGAAAGTCCATTAAATACTTCTTCTTCAAAGATTGATGATGTTCCATCATCAAGTGATGCTGCTAAGGAGAAGATTGTTGATGACTCTAGTGGACAGAATGGTAAAGAAGCAGAACTTCCTGAGAGCAGTACAAATGGAATTAGTACTGCTGAGCCAAATGTTGATACTGCTGGACCAAGTCAATCTAGTATTGATTCACCAGTTAATACTGCTCCTCAAGTTGATGATTTTGATTTCTTTGGAGCTGGTCTGCACAATATGACTATCACCTATGAGGCTCCTTCTACTCCCCAAACAATAGTTCACAGAAATCATCCACTTACCAATGTAATTGGAGATGTATAATCTGGAGTAAAGAAAAGAAGACAGATTCAAGATCTAGATCACCATGGTTTTCTCAGTGTTGTTTATGAGGAAAAACATCATGAAGATGAGCATGAGTGTATGTTTGTATGTTTCCTATCTCGGATAGAACCCAAGAATGTGCTAAAGGCTTTAGAAGAATCTAGCTGAATTGAGGCAATGCAAGAAGAACTGCTTCAATTCAAAATTCAAAAAGTTTGGGTTCTGGTTGATCTACCAAAGGGAATGAGAGTGATTGGTACTAAGTGGGTATTCAGGAATAAGAAGGATGAAAGGGGCATTGTGATAAAGAACAAAGGAAGATTGGTTGCTCAAGGCTATACTCAAGAAGAAGGGATTGATTATGAGGAGGTTTTTGCTTCTGTTGCCAGGATTGAAGCAATAAGGCTATTTCTTGCTTATGCTTCCTTTATGGGTTTTATGGTCTATCAAATGGATGTGAAGAGTGCCTTTCTGTATGGTACTATTGATGAGGAGGTCTATGTTTCTCAACCTCCAAGCTTTATAGACTCTGACCATCCTGACAAAGTTTACAAAGTGGTTAAAGCCCTTTATGGCTTGCATCAAGCTCCAAGAGCTTGGTATGGGACTCTTGCTACTTATCTTATGAAGAATGGGTTCCATAGGGGTAAAATTGATCAAACTCTCTTTATTAAAAAGGACAAAGGTGATATTCTATTGGTTCAAGTTTATGTAGATGATATCATCTTTGGTTCTACAAAGAAGGAAATGTGTAAAGAGTTTGAAAAGCTTATGAAAGATCAGTTTCAGATGAGCTCTATGGGAGAACTTACTTTCTTTCTAGGACTTCAAGTACAGCAAAAGTCAGATGGAATATTTATCTCTCAGGATAAATATGTTGGTGAAATTTTGAGGAAATTCCAATTCACAGATGCCAAAGTTGCTAGTACACCTGTTGATAAGGAGACACATTTGTTATTAAAAGATCACAGTGGTGAAGATGTGGATGTGCACATGTATAGATCTATGATTGGGTCTCTGATGTATCTCACATCATCCAGGCCAGACATTATGTTTGCAGTTTGTGCTTGTGCAAGATTCCAAGTCAATCCTAAGGTGTCTCATCTAACAGCTGTTAAGAGAATCTTTAGATACCTTAAAGGTCAACCTAACTTAGGTCTATGGTATCCTAAAGAGTCTGCATTTGATCTGGTAGCATTCTCAGATTCTGATTATGCTGGTGCTAGCATGGATAGAAAATCTACAACAGGTGGTTGTCAATTCTTGGGTTGTAGATTGATCTCTTGGCAGTGTAAAAAGCAGACTATGGTGGCTACTTCTACTACTGAAGCAGAATATGTAGTAGCAGCAAGTTGTTGTGCTCAGGTTCTTTGGATTCAGAATCAGTTGCTTGATTATGGGTACAATTTCTTGAACACAATTATTTATATTGACAACAGCAGTAAAATGTGTATCATTAAAAATCCTGTTCAACATTCAAAAACTAAACATATTGAAATTAGACATCATTTTATCAGGGATTGTAATGAAAAGAAGTTAGTTCAAGTTGTCAAAATTCCTTCTGATGACAACTTTGTTGACTTATTAACAAAAGGTTTTGATGTGGGAAGATTTCAATACTTGGTCACAGGTATTGGAATGCTTAACCCTTCTAATTAAGTGTCTATGTGTTTAAGTTTTCAAAAGGATTTGATACTGCTGATTGTGTCAGTTAACACTGCTTGTTGTAATAGTTTATACTGTTTGCATAATTGTTGGTATTATTATGGAATTTGTTAGTCATTTGTGATAACTGTTAAAAGGAAAATATAGTGTATTGTGTTTTCTTTGGTTTTGGACTAACATTTCAGGTTAAGAAAGTATTTTAATCTGGATTGTGCTTTGGAAAGTATGGTGCTTCGAAATGCCAGGTGTGAAAGCTTGTCACACAACAAATGGTAATTGGTTCACCATGTCTAATCCACATAAGAACCAACTAGTCCAGATCAAACGGTTTCTGGTAAAGACAACTCATATCCGTTTATGGTTGACAATTTGCCAAAAATTATATGGTAATTAACTCACCATATCTTAAAGTGAAGAGTTGACTAGTCTAAAGCAAACGGCTATTGGTAAAGACATATCAAATCCGTTGATAGCTGATAGTTTGCTAAAAACTATAAGTGGACAAAAATGTTTTCATATCCACATTGAGTTTATCCTAAACTCTGAAAATTTTTGCTAAACAGTTTGTACTGCTAGTTTCCACTAGTTTGTACTGATGGTTTAAACTTGGATTCATACTGAGTTTATGCTCTATGATTCACCTCTCTCAGAAGGTTACACATCTGGAAGTGTTGAGAGCAGTTTGAAACTACACAACTGAATTGATGGAAGCTTGTACATATTGTCATATTGGAAGCTGAGCTTAAATGTCATATGTTCTAGTTAATCTGATGGTGAAGATTCTTCCAAACAGGGGAGGAATTAAAGTTAGTTCAGTTGCTGTTAAAGATAATTATGTATCTCAGGGGTGGATATCAACTCAAAGTCACAGATGAGTGTGGAGTTTATATTGGAGTACTTACTGTTATGGTTTCTTCAAAAGCTTATATGTGAAAAAAATTCTCAAGTGATTCAAGATTGAAGATAAGTGTTTGAAAGAATCCACCCCTTCATCAACATTGGAGTTTAATTCGAAAAACTTAATGATTTACTCAGAAATCATAAGTTTAGGGGAGGATTGTTGGGAATTAAACTAACAGTTGGTACTGCTGAAGATCGTCAAGAATACACTATCAATACTAAGTCAGTTAGTACTGCTAGTAGAAGAGTTAGTACTGTTTATTAGATAAAGACAGAATCGTGCATGGATAAATATAGAAAAGAAATGATGTATATCTTATTTGTATAGATTGATACGTATAAAAGTTTACTTGTAAAGGACTCCTTGTCCTATAAAAGGAGATCCTAGGTTAAGTTTTATGGACATGCATTATTATTAGAGCTTCAAGGTCTCATTGTAATTCGTGTGATATTCCAAGATCACTCGTAATATATTGAAGCTAATCGTTTGGTTAAACGTTGTGTCATTATTTTACTGTTACATTCATATAAACACATACATCACCAAACACAAAATCTTCTAAGTACTTGGTAGTAAATTCCGCGTGCTACTAAGTATATATTCAAAGTATCTTCAACACAATCCGTGTGTTAAGATCCGGTCAAATAACTCATAAGAAACTTTAATAGTTAAGATTATTTCACTTTTTATGAGTTATTAAATTAGAAGCTAGACTAATTACCGCAAAATGGTAAAAGACAAACTAGTATATTTTATCTAGTTGTTTAGTTTTGACCATTTAAAGATGCTACATACCATTGTGGGGATGGTAGACCTATTAAGGAAGAAATTGCACGCCCAGTTTTTCAATTTAATTGCATTGATGGATAGTCCATCATTTACAAAGTAGAATACATTCTTTTAGTAGCTAAGTAATTGTTACGTATGGGTTTTCTCAAAGGTTTAGGAAAGTAAATAGCACACTATTTGCTTTTACCGGTTATGAAACACTTATAATGTTGTCAAATCAGTGGGAGCATTGTGTTGTAATTACTGAATAATAAATTACTGTAATGATCTGTAATTCAGTGGGAGCTACAAGCTTTGTCATCTTGGTAGTAACCCAGATTATTTCTAGAATGTATTGAGATAATTACTTTCCAATAGTAGACACTTGTGTTTTTAAGGATAGTCATGTACGTCTCCTTACTAGACAATGTGGTTCTATATCTACTAATTATGATAATATCTATTGTAACACCCCAACCCGACAAGGGTCAAAATGCCACATTATGGTGTTAATCAGAACATACAAACGCAAGCAGAAGACTTATAAACATAATAATCACAAAGGTATTCTAAGATAACAATGAAAATACTAACTCCAAACGTAAAGAGTTCCAAAGCCAAATACAAATCCAAACTAAGTCTAACTGAAGATGAGTCCAAATCTAATCCAGAAGCAAATAGGTGTCTAATCATCAGGGTAGGCCACTAAAAGCTCCTATGCACTCTTCACTCAATCCCAGCTTCCAACCTAAAACCTACTGCAGGAAAAGAAATGTGGCTGAGCTTAAAAAGCCAGTGAACAGATATATATATATATATATATATATATATATATATATATATATATATATATATATATATATATATAACATACTCAAAACATATATAAGTATAGGGAAAGGGAAATGTAAGCTTCTGCTGAAATGAATATCATCTGTCAAAAGAGTGAGAGATCGAAGATCTACTGAACAAATATCATAAGTCAAATGAGTCAAATGAAGTGAGATATCAAGAGATAATACGAATCAGATAATCATAAGGAATCAAACGAATCACATAGGAATGCCACGAACCTGTCTAAACTATACACTCGAATAGAACACATAATCACATATACGGAATAGCCACGAGCCTGTCTAAACGAGACACTCGAATAGACCACATAATCACATATACATATCCGTCAAATCATAAGTGCACGAAGAGGGGAGGCCTCTAAGTACCAAATAGTGAGAGGGGTGTAAGGCACACACAAACCAATCACCAAATCATATCATAATTATATCCAAACATATACCTAGGATGCATCCATACGCCCCCTACAAAACAAATCATATATGTACCCTGTACTAGACAAGTATACACACATATCATAATATCCAAAAGATCTCATATCATATCATATCATGTCAAAAGGGGACGCCATGGACTAATCACACCGCCACAGATAGAGTCATGCCATTGGTGCCTCAATGACATGGCCATGGTACCTCCATGGCTAGTTAGCTCGGGCAACAGAACAAAACAAATCATATCAGGTCATTATATCATATCATCATATCATGTCCAACAGAACGTATCAAACTGAACTGAATCATATCATAGCAACTGGATAGCAATGAATCTCATAGCAAATGGATAGCAATGAATCTCATAGCAAATGGATAGCAACGAATATCATAGCAAGGGAATCATAGCAAAGGCTCATATCCATGGAATCATAGCAAAGGCTCATATCAATGGAATTATAGCAAAGCAAACGAATCAATGTCAAGGATCGGAAAGTCATGAGAGAAGACACCCTTACTGAGAAACGGTAGAATATCTGTTCCTCAAACCGCAAATGAAACCATATCAGAAAACACATGGATCGGAAGTTACTCCTTCTTCAGCGAATCTACACGAATTAATGATCATCTTATTATTTAAGAACCATTTCATAAGTTGTTTCTGATTCAGTACTTATTGTTGTTCAGATTGACATATTAGGGTTTCCTGCTATTTATAGCAACTTTCCAAATTTAGTAACATTCCATATTTAGTAACTTTCCATATTTACTAACTTTCGGAATTAAGTGAGTTTCCCGAATTAAGTAACTTTCCTGAATTAGTAACTTTCCATATTTAGCAAGTTTCCATAATTAGTAAGTTAGGGTCACATTCATAATTAATCAAACTTAGGGTTTATAGTACTTCCAATTCATATATCACTTAATTAGGACATATTAGTGAATCTGGAGCACATTCTTATGATTTTTCATGCTTGCTAACTAAGCTGAGAAAATTCTGAAATAATTCTCAGTGATTCCCATATCAGTTAAGTACCTTCAAAAATTATTATAGATTTTATTACCAAGAAAAAGTATTGATTTAAAAATCATTTTTCCAGACCTGTTCAGAAAGTTAACTGCACATACATACAGAAAGTTTGCCTTTGATTAACCCATTGAGATACTTCATAAAAATCCACAAAAATTCTAGGAAGTCACACATAACTTAAATATCACTCCTGCAAAAGGAGAGCTCTCAGTTCCTTGTGGTTTAAAAAATAAATTCATAAACAACGACTGATTTTTAGACATCCAAAACACAGTTTTGACACTCGAACTCCCAAAAATCAAAAGACTACTCTCCGGACCTCCAAAAATTATGAAATTTGATATCCAGATAGCACACATCCTGAATTTAGATTTAGCCTCAGAAATCTTGCAAAAACACATTTGTATCCTTAGTTTAGACCCCCAACAATATGACCCAAATTCTGGACAGCATAGTACAAACAAACCCTAACTTATTTTAACCCTAATCGACCCATAATTAATTCCTAGGGTTTTCCAGGTTAAGTAGCTTATAATTAGTGTGTAATAAATGATCTAATACTGATTTTAAATGATGATTAGGGCTTGTATGTATTCAGGTCGATTCATTTAAAAGAAAACATAATTCGAATTCACAAGCTAACAAGTTTTATTCATGATTTCATGTGGCAGTTTTTATACTTATACATACATATTATATTATAAAGAGTCAACAAGGATTTCAAAACAGATTACTAGCATAATTATGATCATGTTAAGATGATGTTGGAGTCGTATAAACAAAGATGAGACAAAGGGAAAACATATGGTGTACCTTGAAAGGTTAACGAGATACAAGGAAAACAAGGGCACAAATTCAACACCAAAATCGTTCATACCCAACCTTGGAGACCTTACACGCCACGAATTTAATCACCCACAGCCAACAAGCCTTCGTCCTTGGTCTTGGGAAGAAAATAAATCACCATGGCTGCTATACCACTCGTCCTTCTTGATCTTGGAGAGAAAAATAGAACCAGTCTTGATTATTGTGTTTTAGGGTTTTGGTTGTGACAAAAAAAATGATGTGTGGTTCTTTAGGGAAAAAAACAAATGGGAATATAAATCTGGAAATGGGCCGAGTATTAGGGATGTTAAGGGGACTTATTCTCATTCAAAATTTCAAATAATGGCCCAAGTATTCACATATTATGTTGTGTACAAATTTAAAATACATTTGGTCCCTTTAAACTCGTGTAACGTGTGATAAAACTAATAGAGAAAGAGTGTATCGAATTCGTGTACACTTAAGTTATAGATTTCATTTTTGTAGTTTTAAATTCGTAACGTAGTTCAAACTTTAAGTCATATTCGTATTCAATGTTCAAACGTCGTTTCGGATTTCAGGTTGTTATAATTCTTCCCCTCTAAAAAGAAAAATTTCGTCCTCAAAATTTGAAGTCGCAAAAGTTAGACGGAGACGTACCAAATCACGAAAAGAAATGACAATAACTAGCCTCCCGCTCAGAGAGTTTTTTCCAAAAGAATCTTCACAAACGGAATAGTTTTATTTCTCATGACTCGATCCCGACAAACTAGGATAGCCCCAGGCTCTCCATCAGAACACAAATCATAACAATTCTAATCCAACTAATACAAAACAAATACGTAGCAAATGATAGATGTAATCTCACGAAGGGATACACGAAACATATACACACGAGGCAAATACGGAGGAAGTTCTAAATGATAAAACTTCATCAACTCTATCTAGTTTTCGGAACGAACTAAGGAACTTGCTAATAATCAAAGGAGCACATACCGAATCATCAAACGTATCAAGAGTTTCATAAAGACATGGGTAACCTATTTGTAATGACGATCAACTAAGCCCATATCAGAGTATCCCAACATATCAGAAAGCATAATGGAATAGGTAGGCTAATCGTACGGATAAGAACGAATCTAAGGACTAACATATTGTGAACTAAATCTTCCTATATGCCAAAACGTCTAACTTTGCTTTACGAGAACACCATTCGGAACACACAAATTCCTGGTCTAAAATTTCAAAGTTTCTCTTCCACAATAATACTAATCCATTAGTCACTGTAATCAACTCCGGACCTTCAATAAGTAACTCTTCGACTTAAATCAACCAAAAGGTGCTCCACATTTCTGTTCATACAAAACTCTAAAAGGAAAACTATTGTAACTTGCATGCCCTCTATCTTAGTGAGCAAACACAACCAGAACTAACACTTGTCAAATTTCCCGTTCAACATCTCTTCGAAGCTCGAATAGTTGATCTGCTTATCCATCAGTCTGGAGGTGCAAAGCATTATTAAACTTGAGTCTGGTTCCTCAAGCCTTCAGTAGTTCTTCCTAGGAATGTGAACTAAGAACGTGAATCTCTGACATGATCACTGCAGGTGCGCCATGTAGCTTGAATACTCTTCTGCCGCAAGAAATCTCTTCCAATCTTCCAGGTGAGCCGACCTAATCAAGCGATCCACTGTAACTGAATTTGTGTTGTCCTTCCTAAATGTGCATGGAAATCCCGTTGTAAAGTCCGTGAAAGTTTAATCCCACTTCCACATACGAACATCCAAAACTAAGGTAAACCACTTGTACGCTGATGTTGAATCTTAACCTGTTGACACGCTAAACACTTCGCCATCAATGTAGTCACAACTGTCTTTATACCATAGCATTAAAATTTATGCTGCATGTCTCTATACATAATAGTACCACTAAGATGAATAGATCAAATAGAACTGTGTGCTTCAATCAACACCGCTTTCTTCAAGTCTTCTAACATAGATCATATTCCACCGTCTTGCTCCTGAGCTTCTTCACGCATGTAAAAAATCACTCCCAAGTCATGCGTCGGATAGGTCACTTCCTACGGCTGTATTGATGCATAACCAATAATCCTCCCGTATTGCATAAGGACACAATCCTTCCTGAGTAGAAACAAATCTCTTTTCAGCCTTGCAAAATTCTCCTCTCATTCTTCATCCCAATCAAAATTTTCTCTTCAGAAATATTACATAGAGCTTCTTTTGACGTAGAAATCTCAACACAGAATACGAAGATGATTTTCGTGTTTCTCTTGCGTCTCTGAATATACCAATATGTCATACTATGACAAATTGTACAAGTATTCATGAAAAACACGATTTAATCAAGTCCATAGGAAACAATCGGAGCAGTAGCCAATACAATTGACATCACAACACTCATAGAGATCATAACGAATATGAAAAGCAATTCTAGGAACATCTCACTCCTTTAAAAGTAACTAAAAATAATCGGATCCAAACTCAATCACTAAGGAAAACTTCACACCCTGAAGTTGATTAAACAAATCGTTGATTCGAAGGAAAGGATGACGGTCCAAACTGTAATATGATTCAGCTTCTAGAATTCAACACACAACCTCATGCTAACATCATTATGCTTCACAAGCACAACATGGAGACACACTTAGACGGATAAAACCACTTCCTAAAAGTTGGTCCTTCAATTCTTTACATTAAAATGATTTCATACGAAATGGAGTTTTCAGAATCAGGCAAAATGTCGTTATATACGGATATAATTCTCACTCAAATAACTTACTGTTTTTAGGCACTGCTCGAGAAAACCTGTAACACCCCAACCCGAAAAGGACCTAAGTGTAACATTATGGTGTCAATCAGAACATATAAACGCAAGCGGAAGACTTCTTACTACAATACTAAGTAAAGAATTATAAAGACTTCCAAAATATAATCCAACCAATAGTCTAAAAAGAAATACATATCCAAAGCATAATTATAATCAACATTGGGGAAACTAATCATAGGTAGGTCCTCTAGCTCCTACTCTCAACACTCATGCCCAGCATCCCGCTTATAACCTGCCGTAGAGAAAAGAAAATGCGGCTGAGCTAACGCTCAGTGAACTGATATAAACAAATGAAAGGTAATAAGCGTATACGAAATGAATAAGTTAATAAATCCAAGAGAACCTGCTAAACAAGATGTCAAACAGAATATGGAACATATGAAAGGGATCAAAGCATAATAATGAACATAAAGTGGATATCAACACCAAAGGAAATGCCCATCAAATCATATAACAAATTGTACATGGAGTAGCTAACTCAATGTACCAAATAGTGAAATGGGGTCCACTGCTCACACTCAAGTCCATTCACAAGTATATATATCTAAACTGAACAAAGTACCTAGGATGCATACACCAGCTCCCTTCAAAACAGAAATACATATGCTAGTTCTAGACTAAACATACATGTTAGGAACATGTTTTATAAGTATTTCAAGTCTTGTACATTTCACTAATAGGTTGCTTAAAATAGGATCATATTAATGTGCAAAAGGCCACGATCCATTAAGTGGTCCATGGGCCTTGAAGCCCATACGATTTACACATTAAAACACACTAGCCTATGTTGCCCTAGATTGTTTCTATAAATAGGGAGCTAGTGTGTTCATTTCTTTTGTTGGTTTTTCATGTATTATGCGCAAGCCTTGTCCTTGAATCATTCGAATATTGAAAGCCTTCCTTTCTATCTTATTCTCATCTTATTCTCTTTAACTTATTAGCTTATTATCTTTTCTCTATTAGCGTAGCTTAATATATAGTAGTCGTAAGTGTTTTACTTTGTTTTTTACGTGTGTGTATTTGAGATATTAGTGACCTACAAGTGGTATCATACGCCAAAGGTAGTTAAGTTTTGTGTTTTTAGAGTAGATTTAATCGTTATTTCATTTGGTTTAATTGGTTTACGTAAGTTTTTGTGGTTCGTTGCTTTAAAAGTGTGAAAAACGCGAGTTTGGCAAATCGTTGCTTATTCCTTTTCATCAAATCTTCGTGTTTTAAGGATAAAGTTGTAAACTTTGGTGCAAATTTGTTGTGTTAATCGCTAATATTCATTAGTTTTACGATTTTCATCATCCTACAACGTTTTGGGTTGAAATTCGAAGGAAAAGGGTTTCTCGCAATTGGTCTGCAAAAATTCAAGGGTTTCTCGGAATTGCTAGTTTAAGGGTTTCTCGCAATTGGACTGAACAAGGGTTTCTCGCAATTCATCAGCTTCTTCGGATTTGGTACTCGGTGTTTCCTTCCTTGTATAAGTTTGTGAAACTACCTCGACTTGGAATTATTCTCATCTTTTGTATAAAAGTTTGAGAACGTGATCGAAATTGTAATTTTGAAAATCTTTCGAAATTGCTTGATCTTTCGCAATTCAGAGTTATCTCTCGCAATTGAAATTGTTTCTCGCAATTACAATTCTCTTTCGCATTTGGTGAATCTCTCGGAATTACTCAGATCTTTCGCAATTGGACAACCTCTTTCGCAATTCAGAATCTCTCGCAATTCAAACAGTGTTTCTCGCAATTGGACTAAGAACCTTAAGTAAACTTAAAAAATCAAACATCATAACTCTTAAAACACATCTTAATTATCTAAAGATCCAACAAAATGTCTCAACCACCTCACTTCAATTACTACTATCAGCTACAGCAATATCCTCAACAACAACAATTTCATCCTCAGTATCAACAACAACAAGCATTCGTGCAACAGCATCAGTTTCTCTCTCCACCACAAGTATCCCCACAACAAATCATGCAACAGAATCAAATGATGAACAATCCATCCTACTCCAGAGAGCCACATTGGTTTAACAAGATGTGTGAGGCAATCAGCAGTCAGCAATCCCGACATGAAGCTGGGAATCAGGATACTCCACCTATGCTGACACCTGGTAACTATGTGCAGTGGGCAAGTAGATTTCTCAGATTCATTGAACTCCGTAAACCCCATGGGAAATATCTTAAGCAAGCCATTGAAGAAGGACCCTTTCCACTTCCAGTAAATGTTGTTCCAGGAACTACAGAAAGAGATGAAACATCAACTCCCATTGCTGTCGCTAACTACACAAATGAACAAACACTGCAACAAGAGGCAAATCAATTGGCAATGTCTTACATACTTTAGGGGATTCCTAATCCTATTTACCGAAGTATTGATGCTCAAAAGACTGCCAAAGACATGTGGGAACATGTGCATCTTCTCATGGAAGGGACTGAGTTAAATCAAGAAGACCTTGAGTCAAAGCTTTACATGGAATATAACAATTTCATCATGGAACCAGGGGAGACAATTGAATCATACTACCACCATTTCACAAATGTTGTAAATGACCTCAATCGTCATGACATCAAGTTACCTAAGATTGCTATCAATTCAAAATTTCTGGGTTGCCTTGGACCAGAATGGCAAAAATATGCAACATTTGTTAGGCAAACTAAGAAGATTAGTGAGGGCAAGTGTGGACTAATGTATGACTTTCTGAAACAACATCAATCTGAGGTAGATAAGGAAGTTGCAGCACGAGGCGGTTTCATCCCAGCACCAACACCTAACTCACTTGCTCTCGTTGCTCAATCCAACTTTCCACTACCAAACCAGGAATTTTGTCAATCATCTTTCCAACCAAGTTTTCCACCACAACCTTCTAACCAAATCATCCCATATGAAGCACCATCACAATACTCTGACAATCAAATGGTTCCATATAACAACTCAGATTCCATGTTGTACTCAAACGCTGATTATGATGAAGAGGAGGATGCATTCAACTCTCTTAATGAAACATTTGGATTAATTGCTAAGGCATTTGGCAAGTTCACCAAATCCAACAACCGTCTTCGTTCATCTTCCAACACCAGGAATCAAGCTGTTATTAATGATGGCAGAGTGCAAATTCAGAATCGGTCTTCGGGCAGATATGGTTCAGGAAACAGTGGAAACTACGGGTCTCAGAGGTTTCAGTCAGGAGGGAATAGATTCAATTCAGCAGGGGGTAACAGGAACAGTGTGGGTAATACTCAGAGCAGAAATCAGATAACTAGGAATGCACAGAAAGGCATTGCAAATACTTCAATCACATGCTACAACTGTGGTGGGAATGGTCACATGGCAAATGCATGTCCAAAGCCTCGTACTATGGGCAGTGCATATCATAAGGAAGCTCTTCTGATGGCTCTTAAAGATGAAAAGGCAGCAGGAATGGTGACACAAAATGAGCAAAGCTTCATGGCAAATGCTGCATCTGATGATGAGATGGAAGATCTTGAGGCAAATGCTGCAGTAATGCTCATGGCAAACATGGAAGAGATGAACATGTCCGAGACAGGCCCGGTCTATGACACCGATGGTCTATCTCAGGTACTTGATCCACAATGTCTTATACATGAAATTGCTTCACCATCTGCATCTTCATCTACAAATGACAATTCTGTTCAACATGATTCATCATTCTCATCTCCATCAGATGATCCAATAAACACTGTTGTATCATTTGATGATGATAAAATTGTTGTTTCATTTGATGATCCTATTGAAGATGAAAATGTGGATCATCTTGAACAAAATGATCCTTTGACTGATCAAGATTCAGAACTTCAGGCCTTGTTAATGACCACCTAATCACAAATTGAAAAATGCAATGAAATCAATAAAAATCTGAAAGAAAAGATTGCATTGTTAACGAAGGACAATGAGTGCTATAACCTACAACTTTCGGGATATCTAAAACAAGATAAACGTGAAAAAGGTTTTGAAATTGCTTTCCAACAAGAGTACGTAAAAGTTCAAAATTTAGAAAGTCAAGTTCGTGAACTAACCGTTGCCAAAGCTGAGCTTCTCTCTCAAAAAGAAAAGGATCAATTTGAATTCAAAAAACAAATTGATGCTTTAACTTCTGAGTTGTTAAAAACTCAATCAGAGCTTTCAACATCTCAGCAGGATCTTCTTGAAGAAAAGCAAGCCACTAGGACACGTGTTGAATCATATCTTGAGGAAATTCTGGATTTGGAAACAAAACTCAAAGAATTTCAAAATGTTGTGTATAAAACGGGTAATTCTGTAACACAAATTCAAAAACTAACCGTGCAACCGAGTCATAAAGGAGTAAGTTTTGCACTTGGAAGTGACAAACCCCGTAATTTACACATAGCACTCAAAGACAATCCTAAGTTATATAGTGCAACATTTTTGTTAGATGATACCTTTCACCGTGTTGTTATGTATTCTATTGATGAAGAAACTGATTTTCTTGCACACAAGATTGAGGGTCGATCAAATTCACAAAAAGAGTTTTCAAGAGTACATTATGATTATAATGCACGACCTCATTTGAGCAAATCATTTGTCCCTCCTAAGGACCATCCAGAACAAACATTAACATACACAAACATAAATCCTCCTTCGTCTATAACTTCTGTCCCCACAACTACTGCACAATTCAAAGATTGTTTGACAGAGGATCTTGTTGATCCACAAATGCCTCAAAAATGTTGGGTTCTTCGATATTTTCAGACATTTATGGACGACATTTCTCGTTTGGAGAATGAAATTGAGTTTAGTTCTCAAATTCCTGTCTCTTCTTTTCTTTCTCCTGTTCAAAAAGAAAAGAAAGAGATTCTTCAAAAGAAAATTCTTCCTCATGTCAGAAATCTGAAGAAATGCGCAAAAAAATGGGAAGATGAGTTATACACGGAAGTAGCATCTATGAAAACCATTTTCAAAGCTAAAGATGACAAGGTTCAACGTCAAAAACTTCAAAAGAAATTTTTAGCAAAAGAAAATGATCGAATCTTAGAAAAAGTTCTGTGTTATGACGTTGTTTTTGTGATTATGAATTCGCTTTATGAGTCATGCAATGAATTACTTGTGAAAGATCATGCGGTAAAAGTTGAGATGTTGCAAATGGAGATAGAAAATTTGGTCAAAGAGAATGAGGATCTTCGACAAATCAACAATGATGTGGAAAACAAAGTTTTTAATCTTCAAAAAAGGCTTGATTGGTGTCAAAATCAAAGTGCAGAATTTGAACTAAAATTTCAAAATCTCATAGGATCTTTATCATTTCAAAACAGTCATGTTCCTGATAATCACAAGGAAACAAAGGCTTTCTTAAGACTTAAACTGTTTGAAAATGAAAAGGAACTGGATGAAATTCTTCAAAACAGAAATGACAAAGTCCGCCTCAACAGAAAATTAGATTCACAAAATCAAGAATTCCAACACATCATTGTTGATCTGAAGAAGAAAATCATAGTTTTAGACAAAGGCAAAGCAAATGTTCATAAGATTGCCCCAGGGATGTATGTAGTAGACAAAGCAATTACCCAAGCATCAGACTCAACCACTAATGCAAACACTTCTACTTCCACAGGACTAGATACTATCTCTAAGGCTAGCAGTTCCAAGACTACCAAGAAACAACAGAAGAGTAGAGTCAGGAAGTCTAGGAATGGTTCATCTAAGTCTTCCGAAGTTCAATAAAGTAGTTTGAATAACACAGATGTAATGTCAGGAATAGAATCGACCTTAGCTAAGTCTAATTCTAGGAATGATGTAACAAATGTTGAATCTATGAATGATAATATTGATGTTTTGGTTGATGCTAGTTGTATTGTTTGTCATGCTAGTATATTATCTGGTGATCATCAAAACTGCATTGCTAAAACTCTGTTGAAATGTAAAAAGAAACGAACTAGTGGCTCTTCCTCTAGGCTCAAAACTGTTGCCAAGTCCATTTTAGGGAAACCACCACTAGTTGTTTCTGAACAAACCATTGAAACACCCATAGCCAAACCTAAGACAACCAAATCACCTAGTGCATTCATAAGGAAAAAGGCTGAGACTAGTTGGACATGGCAACGTTGGTTACAAAACACTGCAAGCTTTAAATGGGTTCCTAAAATAATTAAATCTTGTGTTTCTAACCCAACGGGTCCAACCGTTATCAATTCTCCACCTGTTTCCAATGTTTGTGATGCAGGTGATTCAAATTGTCCTATGGATTGTTGATAGCGGGTGTTCCCGACACATGACCGGCAACCTCAAGCTTCTCACAAACTTTATCGCAAAGTTCATCGGAATGGTCAGGTTCGGGAATGATCACTTCGCAGCAATAATGGGCTATGGAGATTATGTTAATGGGAACATCGAGATCAGTCGTGTATACTATGTTGAAGGCCTTGGTCACAATTTATTCTCAGTGGGACAATTCTGTGATGGAGATTTAGAAGTAGCATTTAGGGAAAAGACTTGCTTCATTCGTGATCTTCAAGGAAATGATTTGATGAAAGGAAGACGCGGAACCAGTCTATACACCATATCCTTTGAAGGCATGACAACTTCATCTCCTATCTGTTTACTCTCCAAAGCTAATCCCACAAAAGCTTGGTTATGGCATAAAAGATTGTCTCATCTCAATTTCAAAACCATGACTGACCTGGCAAGACATAAATTGGTTGACGGGTTACCCAAATTCAGATATGCCAAAGATCATTTGTGTTCTGCATGTGAACAAGGGAAAAGTCACCGTGCTCACTTTCCTCCCAAAATAGAACACATCACAGATCATGTCCTCCAGCTACTATATATGGATTTGTGTGGTCCAATGCGGTTTCAAACTACTAACGGGAAAAGGTATATTTTGGTAATAGTGGATGATTAGTCACGATGGACATGGGTCTACTTTCTTCGGACAAAAGATCAAGTTCCGTCAATGGTCATCACGTTTCTCACAAAGATTCAAGTTCAAGTCCGTAACACCATCAGGATTATTCGTACAGACAACGGCACCGAATTTAAGAATCAAACCCTTCGGGAATACATTGAGAAGCAGGGGATTGTTCGTCAATATTCAATTGCTCGCACTCCCGAACAGAATGGTGTAGTTGAAAGACGAAACCGTACGCTTGTGGAAGCAGCTAGAACAATGTTGATCAATGCTCAATTACCAGATTACCTTTGGGCTGAAGCTGTTAATACTGCATGTTATACCCAGAACCGCGGCATGATCAACAGACGACACAACAAAACTCCATATGAGCTTATACAAGGCAGAAAACCAAATATCAACTACTTTCATGTTTTTGGAGCACTGTGTTACCCGAAAAATGATAGAGATGATCTTGGTAAACTTAAGGCTAAAGAAAATATTGGGATATTCGTTGGCAACTGTGAGAACTCTAAGGGATATAGAATTTGGAATCGTCGGACCGGGGAAATTCAAGAGACTATACACGCAAATTTTGATGAACTCACGGAAATGGCTTCTGAGCAAGACCACTTGGAACCCGCACACAACCGTTTGAACTTCCCAGAATCTTCAGCTGAACCATTACCTTTCAAAAGGAAAGATCTGGAAGATCTGTTTGCTCCTATGTTTGATGACAGTTTGGTTAAAAGTACGTCAGAGGCTTCCACAAGTTCCGCTGCTCAACAACTCCCAAATCAAGCACCTGATCCATCAGCATCTACCTCTACAATAGTTGCTGACGATGCACCACAACCTGAACCATCATCATCAATAGATAAAACACCTCAACCAGCAGTTGAAGATTCTTCCCCCATTTCTAACCAAGTTCCAACACCACCAAATTTTGACGGAAATGCCTTTTTCAATCCATTTGCTCCACCCCCAACCATTCCCGAACCAGGAGAATCTTCCTCGAGCAACATGGAATCGTCAAATCTGAATCACAACATTCAACACTACCCATCTACTCATAAATGGACAAGGGATCATCCGTTAGTTAATGTGATTGGCAATCCAGATAACCCAGTTATGACACGACAGAAACTCCACACAGACGGTGAAACTTGCATATACGCTCTCACCGTTTGTCAAGCTGAACCGAAAAATATTAAAGAGGCCATGACTTATGACAATTGGATTGAATCAATGCAAGAGGAGTTAGATCAGTTCAAAAGATTGGAAGTCTGGGAACTCGTTGAAAAACCAGATGGAGTTTATGTTGTGGGCTTAAAATGGATTTGGAAAAATAAGCTGGATGCAGAAGGCATGGTTATTCGTAACAAGTCACGGTTGGTTGCTAAAGGGTATAGCCAAGAAGAAGGAATTGATTTCGAGGAATCCTTTGCTCCAGTGGCTAGGCTTGAGGCAGTTAGAATGTTCCTGGCGTACGCGGCTCATAAGAACATCACAGTTTACCAAATGGACGTGAAGACAGCATTCCTGAACGGACAACTTCGTGAAGAGGTGTATGTTTCACAACCAGAGGGCTTCGTCGATCCAGAACATCCTAATCACGTATACAGGCTTAAGAAAGCCCTCTACGGCCTTAAACAAGCCCCGAGGGCCTGGTACGACAAACTTTCAGCATTCCTTATTGCTAATCATTTCACTAAAGGATATGTAGACCCGACTCTGTTTATACAAAAACACGGGGAGGACATTCTCATCGTACAAATTTATGTGGATGACATCATTTTTGGGTCTACCCATAAAAAGTACTCAAATGCTTTTGCAAAACTTATGAAACAAAACTTTGAGATGTCCATGATCGGTAAACTAAATTTTTTCCTAGGATTACAAATTCACCAATCACCTCGTGGTATATTCTTGAGTCAGTCTAAATATGCACAAGAGATATTAAAAAAGCATGGCATGACATCTAGTGACACCTATAACACCCCTATGTCCTCCTCATCCCCGAAGCTAGATGCTGACATACATGGGAAACCCACTGATCCTACAAATTATCGCAGCATAATTGGGTCTCTCATGTATCTCACCGCTAGCAGACCGGATGTTGTATTTGCCACATACCTATGTTCACGCTATCAGTCTAACCCAACAGAAAGACATTTATCTGCTGTTAAAAGAATCCTTAGATACTGATATGTGCCTAATTACACATATCTTTTATACAATTTGAACCCACAAAAACGACCAAAAACACACAAATGACTCACAAAATGTTACAAATATCATTGAAATGTGTTTTTATGTGATTCAGGTACAAAAGATTGAAAAACAAGTGAAAAATGATCAATTTCACAACAATTGTCGTTTTCAGTCCCTGAAGTTTCACAAAATGGCAAAACTAGTCCCTGAAGGTTTAAAATGAATGAAAAGTCAACTTTAGTCCTTGGGATATCAAACATGTTCACAAATAATCCCTGGATAAGAGTTTTCACAAAATGGCAACTTTTACCCCTCAAGTATCAAAATTGGCAAAATTAGTCCCTGGGTATTTAAAAATGGAAATTTAAAAAAATATACCCTTGTACTATTCATAATTTACAATTTGGAACCTTTTTTGATAACTTGTTGAAAATTACAATTGCACCCCTCAACTTTGGAAAAATTACATAAATGGTCCTCGGGTGTTTTAAATTGTAATAAATGAAAAATAGGTCCTTTGGTTTATCTAACTTGGCATAATTGGTCCTTGTGATAACTTTGAATTTTATCACCACACAACCAAACGGATCCATATTACTCCTTTAAATCCAAAATCCTTAAAATCCAAATCCAATAACAAAACCAATCCACCCCATATATATATATATATACCAGCCCATCACCACTTCAGCCCAACTTCTATATATAAATAAAACCGGGGTCAACTCCCCAGTCAAACCCACTTCCCCTCCCTTTTCACCTTCCTCCTCACACCGACTGCAAAACCAATACCACCCTCCACCTCACCTGTTTTGGCCACCTGCTATCACCACCTCACCACCAACTCCTCCTCCATTGTCCCCCCAGCTCATACTACCTCCCAAACTTCTTTAATTGCAATAAAACGGCCACACGTTACCATTTTGATTTTTGGCGCCAAAAGTCCAAGTGGACGGTTCTTATGATTTACAAGCATCTAAAGGCTAGGAATTGGTGGGAAATGCTCAGAGGTCGACAAGGGACTCAAAAGATTATAAAAGAGAAGAGAAGAATGAAGGATAGACTACTTTTGGGTTAGCCATTGGTCACGTAGTGTAGTTTTTAATGCTTTCCTTTAAATTAAATGTCATTTTTAGTTTAAATGTTGTAATTTACTTCAAATTAGTGTAATGAACCTTTATTTACAGTTTAATCTCAAGTTACCTTTTAAATTTCAAGTTTTACTTAATTGTTCTTCATTTTCATGTCATTTACTTTTCTTGTTAACTATGGTTGTTTCAATGGACTCAATAGGTCACTTAGGCTCCTGAAAAAGCCTTATGGCTTTTAGAAACCAATAATTCAGCTTAGTTTTTAAAATTAAAAAAAATCAATAAAAATAGAGAAAATATATGAAAAATCAAAAATCAGCTCACATGGTGAAGTAGGCTTGGAGCATGGTACTTTTTGGATGGCCATGGTTTAGATGCCTCATGGGAGGCTATAGGTAATGGTTTTGGTCCTTGGTTCCACAGTCTCAGCTTGTTTCACTTGTAAGGCCTTTTTATTCATTTATGCAATTTACTACCTCCTTACTTATTTACTTTGCTTTTCATGTTCTTATGTTTATTTTCTGTTTGTTAATCTTTTTCTAGCATAATATTAGTTGTGTATGTTTTGAGATTTCATTGTGGCTTTACATTTCATTTTGACTGCCATATGCATTATTTTTGAAAATCATAGGCTTAACTTGTTTGACAGCATATTTGAGCTAAAAAAGCTTATATTTGACACATAATAATCTCTGGATTTGATTGGATATGTATAGACAGTCATATGTTTTGAAATTCTCAATTTGATCTAATTAAAGGGTTGTTTGGATTTAGTAGTAAATTTGTGTTATAGGCTGTGTTCAAGGTTGTTCTTGTTTGATGTACCCTTTATGTGGCCTTAGTAACTCAGAAGAACATTAACCAAAGGGTTTAGCATGTTAGAAAGTCAAATTGACACTTGACAATCTATATATGAGAACTGTGAGGTTGTTAGGTCTAATAATCCTGCATATATGTTTTAAATGTTGTTTAACTTTGTTAAATTCATGTTATTATATCTTAATTTAACATAGTTAATTAGTAATTTAGTTTGTAATTTCATTTAAGTCAAACTTTATGTTTTTAGTTAAAGTCAAATTTTCTATTATTCTGTTTTTGAATTTAATTGTGAATTTTCCTGTGGTTTTGTTATTAGGTTATAGGACTAGTGATTTTAGGGCTTTAACATTTTGTTGCTTATCTGTCTTAATCTATTTTTGTTAATTTTTAGTTTGAATGATTAAGTGCTTATTTTCCTGCTTCTTATTAGCTAAATTTGCCCTGTCTCCCAGTCACAAGGCCAAAGTCACAAGCTTATAGCTTGTTGACTAT
Organism: Artemisia tridentata subsp. tridentata; assembly: GCA_021014915.2. Classification (NCBI taxonomy): domain Eukaryota; kingdom Viridiplantae; phylum Streptophyta; class Magnoliopsida; order Asterales; family Asteraceae; genus Artemisia; species Artemisia tridentata. The sequence goes on from CP139506.1 coordinate 122,611,776, forward strand.
TGATCTTGTGGCTGAGTTTGTTGTTTAAAATTGAAGCCCTATTAGCCTTTTTAGTTATGTGTTTGCTTATTTTCCATTTTATAGCTTAGTTGCACAGCTTTTTCACCTCATCCATCTTTGTTCCACCAAACTCCCCACACTGAAGCAAACAGTGTGGGTGGAGTTGTTTTCCTAAGCCCATAATAAGCTCACCACTGAACTTGAGAGTGTGAGCTTGACTTTTCACAAAGCCAAGCAAGTCAGCTCAAAGTCTCAGTGGGTGTTGAGCTTTTTCAAGCTTAATTAGCAAGTTAAATAGGAGCTTATGTTTGCCCATTCACAACAGCCTCCTGAGAAATCAGGAGACTTGCACCATTTCCATCAAGCTCCTACAAGCTCATTAATGGTCTAATGATGGTGTGGCTTGACTTTTCTTGAAGCTAAGCCACCCATATACATGATCTTGTGCCTCATTTTCATGTTATAGCCCTCTTGATAGGACTGCAACAAGCTTATAACTTGTCACATTTTTGAAGAGTGTACTGTTCTCAGCATACTCACACCATTTCAAGCTTAAGGGTTGAATCCAGTCCACATACTTGTGTAAATATGCCTAATAAACTTGCACAAATACTATTTTCCTTTTTACTCTTAGTGTGGAGCTTATACTAAGCTGTAACAAGCTTCCATTCAATCCAAGATGAGCTGTCAAAAGCTCATCTGTCTAAACCATAAGCTCATACTCTTGTGCACAATCCCATGGTACAATTTTGGTTGTTTCCTGTCAAATATCTTGTGCATATTTCTCTTTTTTTTCTTTGTTTCACTTTTTCAAGCTCATTTTGAGCTTATGACTAAACTGTTAGCCCAAAAGGCTAACTGTATAAGCTCATAAGCTTGGCATTAGCTTATTTCTAAGTTTGTATAGTTTCATTTTCATTATACATGTTTAATATTAGTATTAGTATAATTCAGAAAAAGAAAAACACAAAAGAACCACTTTGCCACTAAGTGATAGCTTCTATTTAGAAGTTTAATTTTTGATTTTTCAGGTTTTTAGAGAATTTCTAGAATTTTTAACTTACTCATAATAAGTCCTAATAAGCTGTCCTTTTGGAATATAAAACTCACCCAGCTTGTGTACATCTATAATTTTTTTCAAGATTTTTAGAAACCATTTAAGGCACTAAATTAAGGCTGCAACACAGCCATTTTTGCCCTGCTCATTAAGTGTATCAGCAGTCTCTTGATAAGCACAAGCTTATTGAGGGCTTTACTGGCTTATTAGCCAGCTTTTTCCAGTTCATATAGCTTAAATATACTCACCTCAGTCCACTTTAGTTTTTCCTTTTAGCTTATAACTCATTTTAAAGCCTTTAACTTAATTTGTAAAATTTCTAGTTTTTAAAAACCTTAGAAAAGCCTACTGTGTAAATAGGCTCATTATTTCTAGCTTATTTAGCTTAATTCAATTAAGTTGTCTTTTTAAAAGTTGTTTATAATTAGTTGAAAAGTTGGTGTGTAAAAAGAAAATCAAAAAAAAAAATGCAAAAAAACGTGGGGTGTGGGATTCGAACTCAAGACCTCTCGCTAGTATAACATGCGCACACACACCACACCCCCTTCCCAAATGCTCTGGAGCACCAGTTCTGCTAGAGTCTCCACTTTAATTCCTTTTAACCTTGTTTTTTCGTTTATAGCTTATTTTCTTTTTCAGCTTATATTAGCTTATCCGTATAAGCTGTTTTGTCCTTTGTATTTTTCTTAGCTTTGTTATATCATAAAGTATTTTAGATAAAATTTTCAGATTTTTTAGATTAGTGTTAGTATTTATTTCGTATTTTTATTTGTAAAATAGTAATTAAATCATGATAAAAAATATAAAAGTCAAAAAAATATAATTCTTTTTTCTAAAATTTTCTTTTATCATATAGAACCTGTAAAAAATATAATTTTCCCCATAGTGTTTATATTTCATAAAATTTACGTTTTAACTTGCGCACGTACGTTATTTTTATTAATAACGCTCGTTTTTAGTTTTCTTTGTAGTTTTTGTATACGTAAGTTTTAGATGACCGTTTTTCTTACGTTTTTAGTCGTTTTTAATTATCTTTCACATTTTTTAGATAGAACTTACGTTTTAGGTTTTTAGATTTTCTAATTATTATAATAATAACTTTGTAAATATAGTTATTTATTTTATTTTCTTTTAATTTGCATTTAAGCCGTTAAGGCATGCAAATTCCCTCTTTGGGAATGTTTGTTTTTATTCGTTTTGTACGTTTACGTTTAATTTAATTTAAACGTACGTTTGTAAATCTTTCGCGTTTTTAGGTTTCTGATTGTACGTTTTTAACGATACAGCTGTGACAGAGCTATGACTATTCACATTCCTAGTGTTAGTCAGTCAGATTCCTGTTTCTGTATATTCCATATCATTTCAACACACACATTCGTTATATTACACTTTACACACCTCGTTGGGACATAACGACCCGGGGATGCACTTTTCTGTACTCATGTACTTAACTCCGTCCCATGGATTTAAATTGCATTTTCTCCCGGGCTGCCAGGGCCCTTTATTACGGTTGACCGTTCACAAGCGGTTGGCTTGCGTGATAAACCTGACGGTTCGGGAGGAATCAGATACATCAAGGGAACCATTCATTTGGGGATCTGGTATCCAAAGGATTCTGGTTTTGCACTAACTGCTTTTTCAGATGCGGATCATGCGGGATGTATTGATACAAGTAAGAGCACATCCGGTGGTGTTCAATTCCTAGGTGATAAGCTTGTGTCCTGGCAGTCAAAGAAGCAAGATTATACATCTCTATCATCCACGGAATCAGGATATGTAGCCATGTCTGCCTGTTGTGCTCAAATTATTTGGATGCGATCACAACTGATGGATTATGGTTACATATTCAACAAAATCCCGATGTACTGTGACTCCAAAAGTGCTATCGCTATCTCGTGCAACACAGTGCAACATTCCAAGTCCAAACACATCGCTCTCAGATATCACTTCATCAAGGAGCATGTGGAGCAGGGTACTGTTGAGTTGTATTTCGTGGGAACGGAACACCAATTGGCGGATCTTTTCACAAAAGCCTTACCTCATGATCGTTTTGTGAAACTAGTTCACCAAATTGGAATGAGATGCTTGACTCCTCAAGAGATGATGAACATCCTCCAGAACAACTAATCAAGTTAAGCTCTCACACTATCTTGTACATAATCATATTAAAAAAAATAAAAAAATAAAATAAAAATGTGTGTGTGCAAGTACAAACCCTTATTAAACATTTTGTTCCTATTAAACCGTCTTTATTTATTTCCGAACAAATGTTGAGGGGGAGACACAAAATTTCACAAATTTTTTTAAAATTTGTACTTGCATGTTTTCTGTAACACTGTTGCTTCGTATTGGTTATTATGGTGATTCTTGAGCCTGTCAAATTGCAAAAAGACTAGAACTTTGATTGTTAGAGGACTATAAATGCTATAAGTTGAAACTTGTTATGTTTGGAGTAATAGAGTATACGCATTAAAGGTTAAGGGACTAATTGTGAAAAAGGTTAAAAAATAGAAGTTGAAGTTAATGCGTCTGACTGTTTGACTGTGATTCACATTTACTCTTACTACAAAAGTTGTCTCTCGCATTTACTCTCACTCACCGAACTAATCTACGGCCTACAATCAATCGTCCAATCTAGTCAAGATCAAGCAATTTTGTGAGTAATTTTATGATTACAACATGTTTTTAACGAATGGATCTTAAGGATTTAGAGATCCAACGGTGGATTTTGTGTGTAATAATTATTCGTAATTCTAGGTTTTGCGTAGATTTGGGGATTTTTAATCCCATGTGTTATGAATGATTATGATTGTACTTCTGTGCTTAGAACATGATTGTATATCATATATGCAGGCTTAATCGTACCAGAAATCCATATGAATGTTTATTCTTGATTTTAGGGTTTATGTTCATAATTTGGGGAAAATCGTATGCAAATGTTTTGGTATAATTAGAGTGTTGTTATGTTGTTGTTATGATATGAATTGAACCTTGGATACCTCAGATTAAGCCCAGAAACATCAATTAGCCGTTAATTGAAATTAAGGGTTTATGAAGAACACGATACACCAGCAGTTTGATTCTAGAGATTGTGTGGTTAATTCATGTTATAACTTGAACATAATGCATAGTATAGCTATGTGAATCCATTGCAATTGGCATGATATCAATAATTTGTGTAAAAAAGATGCGTAGAAAAAATCTTGGTGAAAAATCGTCGTCAAACGGGTTTCGAAATTTCTTGTATAAGATATTCTCGAATTTGCAATTGCTTTCGCAATTGTCATTTGCTTTCGCATTTGCCATTGCTCTCGCAATTGGTGGTTGCTATCGCATATGGTAATTGCTCTCGCAATTGAAATTTTTTTCTCGCAATTGGAATTTCTCTCGCATTTGAAAATTTTTCTCGCAATTGGAATTTCTCTCGCATTTGACAATTTTTCTCGCAATTGGACTTTCTCTCGCATTTGACAATTTTTCTCGCAATTGGTATTTTCTCTCGCAATTGGTAATTTCTCTCGCATTTGTCAAAGTCTCTCGCATTTGACAACTGCCTTCGAAATTACAAATTTCCAAAGAAATTACAAATTTCCTTAAGTCTTGTCAAATTAAAGAGAAGGTTTCTTATACAAATTAAAATGATCAATTCATATACTAAAGATTGCAAAGTCATGTTAATAAAGGATGTTACGTGCACACACTTAGTCTCATCTAATGCAAACACACTTATATCCTGCAAATTGGTTTCATAATGCTATTTCAGATTATCCACAATGTCTTCACAACAACAACAACAACCACTTCCATTGATCACGAAAGCTGAATTATTCCCACAAGGATTCACGGCTAAGTATGGCAAGAACAATTCAAGAGTTGTCTTTGACAACATCAAGTGTGCTGAACCAAGTTGTCGCATTGTTATTGAAATCCTCAAAAGACATGAATGCCGTAGTATTTTGGAGGATTCAGATAGTATTCCTGAGTTATACATCCATCAGATGTGGAGCACTATCAAACCTGATGACAGTAACAAATTCTTCACATGCACTCTTGACAGAAAACAAGTCAAAGTCACACAAGCACATCTACGTGAAGCTTTATCTCTACCTAATCCACCGGATATCTCACGACAATACTGGCCTTCACCCACTGAACAAGACATTCTCAACTTTCTCATTGGCATTGGATATGATGTAGATCCCAATCTTCCACTCAACATTATCTCAAATATCAATGCTAAGTCCATTCCTCAACCATGGAGAGCAATGTACTACATACTGATTCGATCAGTGTCTAGAAGAGACAGTGGTCACGAACATCCCAGACTTTCTCATGCTCAACTCTTCTGGGGAATTGTTACCAAACATAACCTTGATTTTGCTGCTATTATCTGGGAAGATCTTATGTTTCAAATACAGGTTCAGTATAAAAAACCATTGACTAAAATTCCATTTGTCCGTTACACTAAGTTGCTGATCAGTCTTCTCCTTAATAAGCATCATGATATTTCTAATCGACCCGAAGACAGAGAAAGACATGTGATAAAGATGGACACGGATTTCAAATCAGTATACTTTCCAAAGGATAGCACTCACAAACAAGGTCTTAAATTGTTTGAGGTTCTACTTACTGATGAGATCAAGGAAACTCCTGCTTACGAAGATTACATTCAGGCTTATGAAAAGAAGCTTGTCGGCATAACTAAACTAACTAAGGGAACAGGTTCTTCCAAGACTCGTTCCAAAAGTAGTAGAGCTAGTAAAGCTGGAAGTGCATCGAGTGCTTCAAAAAGACAACCCCCAAGCAAGAGGAGAATTGTAAAGACTGCTTCAAAACCAAAAGTTGAAGACATTGGTATTCGTGATGAATCTTCTGAATCCTCTGAAGACACTGAACCAGAATTGGAAATACTTAATGAGCAAGAAGCTGAGTTTCAAACACGGCTTGACATAGAGAATGCAGCTAAGGCAAGTATTATACAAAAGAAGATTGATGAAGAGAGAAGAGCAGATCTACATATGAGAGTAATGAGGGAATTGGAAGAAAAGAAGAAGGAAGTAATTGCTAAGGGAGCAGGAGGATTAGGAGTCACTCCAGCACCAGTTTTATCCCCTAATCCGGTTAATCAACCCGGTGACTTAAAAACTTCCACAGTTCAGCCAGATACGGTTAATCAACCCGATATGGCTACATCTACGGTTCCCCCTCCTCAATCAAGCTCGGTTAATCAACCCGACTTGGAGAATCAAACACAACGTGAATCAGAAAAGATAATCTTCACAGAAAATGAAATTTCAGATTCAATGTTTGATGACATCCCACATCAAGAGGAGGTACATCACCATGATGACACTGGTGAATGGGGAAATTCTGATGAAGAAAAAGAAATTACTGGATCAAAGGCTACAGAAGCTGCAAATGAGCTGGAGGCACTTGCTGAAACAGAAAGGAAAAGGAAGGAAGAAATGGAAAGGAAACAAAAGGAGGATGATGAAGCCGATAACTACATTATCTCTCCATTTAATGATCCTATGGATATTAATAAGTCTCCTCAACAACAACCACGAGATCAGACTCCTCCCATTCCTTCTCCCAAACCTATCACACCTCCTAATTCACCTCCCAAGCATCCAACTCCTCCAGAATCACCGAGAAACTCTCCAAAACCTTCACCTTCATCTCACAAGGATCCTACACCTCCTAATTCTTCATCATCTATACCTTCACTCACTCCATCACCATCAAAATCACCATCATACAAAGGCAAAGCAACAATGGCAGAAAGAATTAGAACAGTCATGAAAGGCAAACATGTCAGTAAAATCGCCAAAGTCACAAGAGTTGAAGTCCTCTCACCCATATCAAGGCAAATAAAGAAAGCAGCCAAACTTGCTCAAGCAAGAAAAGAGAGCAAATTGCAAGAACAAATGACAGAGATGAAAAACCTTATCAAGGATCTGTCTGATCAAGTCGAGGAGATGCAGCAAACAAAGCAGAATATGGATGATTTTCTTACTTTTGATATAGAAGATAATATCAAAAGTAAGACAAGACATTATGTCAAACGCTTCACTACTGATCTTCAGAAAAATATTAACGAGCATGTCAATGCTCAACTTGATGTCAAGGTCAAAGAAGCAATCATCTCCAAATCTGGCTTCAAGCAACTCAAAGACTTCACCACTGAAGAACTCGAACTTGAACTTCTCAATAGATTCCATGCTATGACATCTCCTTCTCCTGAAGAAATCAGTCTCATAAAGTCTATTGAAGCACACATTGAGAAGGTTTCTTGCAAAGTTGCTGCTGATAAGGGTAAAAGGACTCGTGATGACAACAATGAGGACCAAGATCCAAATCTCACACAGAAGAAATAAAAGACTGGGAATGGATCTGGCATTCAGATTCAGGAACCAACAGAACAGAAAACTTCTTCACCACCTCCAAAACAACAAGAATCTGGTCCTAAGGAAACCAAGCATCACTTTGAACATTTCATAAATGAAGACATTGAGTTTCAACCTCAAGATGATCCACCCCAACCACCTCCAAAACCAGCAAAGTCTAAACCTTCCAGCAGTAAGAAACCTTCTGAAGAACCAGCTGTGGTAACATGGTTGGATACTGATGAAGATTTACAAGGAAACGACTGGTTCGACCATCTTGCAAGGGCCCAGATCAACAACGATGAAGCTTCCAAAATAGAAGATAGCACATTTGAATACACTGAGAAAGTCAAACATGCATTCAACATTAAGAAGATGACAAAAAGAGAGCTTCGTAGAATAAAAAATGATGCCTTCATTCTTTTAAAAGATAAATCTGCAAGTGCCGCTGAGTTGGAATATCATCTGGAGAACATTGCTCGGGCACTATCCAAAGACTTCGATTGAACAAATCCAGATGTATCCAGGGAAGGTGGTCTTGACAGTAAGAAACGTCCATACATCACTGACTGGACAAAACCACTTCCTGTGATCCGACCATACCATGGAATGTCAGAAATCCCATTCGAATTCTTCTTCAATCAAGATCTGGAACTACTCGTACATGGGGCTTCTAGTAAAGTCAAATATGCTACCTCAATCACATTCACTCCTGCTGCGAACTACATCAATCCTGCCATTGAGGAAGAAGCTAGACACCGTAAACTCTTCATCAACAAACTTGCAAAATATGATCGTGAAGCTGAACTTGGAATTCACCACTGGTTTGACAAACGAAAGTCGTGGTACAAGTACAAGCTTGGCCTCATGGCATCCCGTGAAAAGGTGTTCAGTGATCTTCGTATCAAGGCGGTGCTTGATGCCAAGGGATCACAAAAGCTTGGCTACACTTTCATTTCTGAGATCACTATTCGCAGACAAGATGATCTACTCTACACGTTCAATGAAGCAGATTTTCTCGCACTCAATCTCAATGACATTGAAGATTTGTATTTGATGAAAGTACAAGGGAAGCTGAATCATCTGAATCCTACTCTTCTGTATGCGTTCAGCACGGCTATCTGTCACTTCATCAGAAGAACAGTTATCAAAGAACTTGTCGAGGATCTTCAGCTTGGAGTTGAAAGTTATCAGAAGAAGTTGAATCTTGAGGAACCCATGTTTACTCTTACTGACAACAAGGAGCCTCAGTACTTGCTCAAGAACGACCCTGTCTTCGGATTTGTCTACAGAAGTGCTACAAACACAAACCGTTTCATGCCACATAAAGAGATTCACAAGTTCTGTGATGACACTCTGAAGAATGTTCGAGATGGGTTAGTTACACGAGTTCAGGATCAAGTATTGAAGAAGCACAAGAAATGGAATCATCATCAGCTTAGGCAAGTCAAGAATTTTATCTGGTCGATCGAAGAAAGGCTCTACCGAAGGGATCAGATGAGGAGGTTGGAAACATATGTTGGTGGTCGTCCTCCATTTGCCATCAGATTATTTCAGAGGACAGATCCACAATTCACCACTTTTGGCAAAGGCGGTTAATTGTAAGAATTTGATTTCAATATTCATTATTCATTCATAATTCTTACTTATATATGACTGTAATATGACTACGGCTTGTGCACACATAACAGTGTACAACCCGGACCCCAAAGAAAGGACCCTGAGGTACGCTTCAGTGCCTCAATCCTGAAAAAGGAGCGAAAGCTTCTTACTTATGAGCAGAATTAAAACCAGAATGTTTTTCTAAAGTTTTTTTCAAACATTCTGCTCATAAGGACAAGTATTCCCTTGTTAAGGGGGAGTATTTGAAAATATAATCTTTGTTCAAAAGACATATTAATGTTCTTGAAATTCTTCCCTAAAACTCAAAAACAGCATATTTTAATCATAAACGTTTTCCAAAAACATCATGAGTATGCTACTTTTGAGGGGGAGAAGTAAAAGATGATTAAAATATGATGTCTCAGTTACTGGAATCTCTTGTGCTCATACTCAGAATTGACCCTCGAATTGACGATAGGAAAAGTCAGTAGTCGAAAGGACATGTCCCGGACGGGTAATAATTTCAAGCCAGTTTAACTGGTGATGTAAGCGTGTCTCGCAAAGGACGTGTCTGAGTAGAATGTACCGATTTCGAGCGATAATCTTTGAATCTGATTTGGACGGGTAAGAATTTCAAGCCAGTTTAACTGGTGATGTAAGCGTGTCTCGCAACGATCAGGTTCATTGAAAGTCAATCAGTTCAAAAGTGCCTACTCATTCCGGCATGTGCAAATTTCAAATTTATTACTTATGCGCACATGTTAAGGGGGAGTCTTTCTGAAAATCATCAAACTCTCAAGGTGTCAACAAAATGTCTTTACAAATTATCGATACTTTGAGAGATTTTCAATGGTTTTGGTTTTATGGCATCATTAGGATAGTCATGGAGTTATAAGGTGACTAAGGTTAGGAAAAACCGTCCTATGATCCGCCAGAGCCGGAGGGATCTACCCAAGGACAACACCAATAGTTTAGAACTAGAAAGTCCTAGGTATGATATAAAAAGGAGAAAAATGAATGAACAGAGAAAGAAGGGGTTGAAGAATTAAAAAGAAAAGCAAAGAAAAGGGTGAAAAGAAATAGCCCTCCATTTGTTCAACCTTAGGGCAGACACCGGGTTCAATTCATATTCTACTGGTTAATGATCATCACCGGTATTGAAGACCAAAGACGTCATGGACCCAGTGACGCACTAATAAACCTTCTAAGCCACTCAAGTGTCTCTCAAAAGACATTTGTTTCATTCACACGGAGAACCCTTCATAATCTATCAACCTCTCATTACGAGAGTGTTGATATTGAAAAGGAGGCAATCTGCTCCACGCCTCCGACGACCAAACAAATGTGCACTAATTGAGTCTAGAGCCATGAGATTCTTCAAAAGATCTCTTAGGTACACTTAGAATTACTCTGGTGTTCTGTAACACCCCCAATTTCGGATAACAATAGCGGAAGACTTAATTGGGTGTTACGTAGAGGATCTTTCGCCATAATCATAGAAAACGACTTTAAAAGACGTTTTTAAGTTTATCATTCAAAATATAAGTGTTTAAAATACAAAGATGTTTCGAAGTTGAACTTGTTTATTTAAAATTTGAATGATAAAACATTTATTTAAACCACCCACAAAGGGGTTATAATGCCCACTTCGTTGCCTTGAGTTCCAGTCCTTAGTTACCTGAGATAACATGCTAAAAGTCAACAAAAGTTGAGTGATGTTCATAGGTTTAAGTTTAATAGTTTGAACACAAGTATAATTGTTAATTGCATCGAATTACAATTTAACAAGTTGAAATCAAGTTATTATTGCATTAAGCTCATGACACGCAACGCTTAACAGGCATCAAATATGATGTAAAGTATAAAGGGGCCCTCGTGATGAGTATTTGCCAATAACTCATAAGTTTGTTCAAATAAAGTGCGCCTGGGTGGCTCATCCTAGCAGACCCAAACGGGGATTGTCAGTCCCTAATAGATCTATTCATAATTATTTACGTTCACTCGCAAGTGATTAAGGTTCATGATTGAGGGACTTTTGGCAATAGCTACTTAAGCAATAATAATAACAGTCGTAGCATACGAAAAGTTTGTGTTCAGGTTTTGTAGCATGTATCTCCCCACAAAAGATTTAAAAGTTAAAGTGTGGGCTATGAACTCACCTGGGTAATGCGGTAGTGGTAGAAGTAATATCGTTAATCAACGATGAAAAGAAAACGGCTTCAACACATGACCTATATCGTATATGGCAAGTTTAGTGGTTTGATAGTCTAAGTCTGGTTTATCGCGATTAGTAACGTTTAAGATTTGTATTAATTCGTTCGTCACATTATAACATGCGTGTTTATGTGATCAAAATTATATATAACTAAAATGTTATATATAAAAAGATTATAAGGTTATATATAAAACTATAAGGTTATCTATATAAAAAGAATTTATAGAGTTATATATGAATATATATATACAACATTTTCGGATGCGTGCTCATTCGTCGGAGTGTAATGGGTGACAAGAGAGATTGTCGTTTTATAATTCAAGTTGGCTAACGATAGGTCGGATTCTACGTTAATGAGCTCGTTAAGTGGTTTTGTATTTATTTATATATATATGTTAATAACTACGTAGATAGAATTTATTAGTCGTCGACTAAACATATTCGGTTCGGGTGTTGGGTTTGTAAATTACTATTACAAGTATAAATTAAAAATACCCTTTAGGTTTCCACAAAATTACATTTTTAACCCTAACGGTATAACATTTGCACCGTTAGTCCTCGGTTAAGTTTTATACCCTTTTAAGTCCAAAACTTTCGATATTTACATTTTATACTCCATAGTTTCTAGATTTACAGTTTTCATCACAAAGTTATGAAAATAACATTTTTACCGAAAGTTTCCTATATTGACAACTCTAGTCCCTCGGTTAGCGATTCTTTGCAAAACAAGTCCAAAGTTTATAAAATCAAAGTTTCACTATTTTTATTTTTATACTAAGTTTAAAATCAGTTTGTGTAACTTATAAAAACAGCTTATTTAGCCGAGCGCTTATTTTCCAGCTTATGGGCTTTTAACGGGCTAGGTGGGGTATACTTTTATGGGCTTGCGATCTAATGGGCTTAGTGCGGGTTTGGGTTTTGTCACGAGCTTTTTTTAAGGCAATAAAAACATAGCAATAAAGCTTATTCGATCCGCTTATTTAAAGAGCTTATAATCAGCTTGTTGGGCTTTAAGCCCATTCCGCTAATAGTTTTTAGGTTCTAAAGATATGATTTCGGTCGATTACTTTGGATGTAATGTGGGTCGATCTAGGATCTATAGGTCGAGTGTAATACGTATTTTGTTAGTTTGGTTGCTCGTTTATTAAATTAAGTTATAAAATATATAAGTCAATTGTCGGGTTAAGAAAATATAGGACCATAGTTAACGTGACTTAGGTGATCGAAAATAGTTTTAAGAACCAAAAATATTCTAAGTGTTGTTATAAACTCAAAGGTTATCAAAGCGACAATGCAAACGTGTGATGGTTGTGATTTATTCGATTATATAGTGTTCGAATATTTATAATATTCGATGGTTAACATGGCTAAGATTTAGGGTGTCTTGTGAAACGTATAAGTTATTTATAGATTTTAAGAAATATCGAATCAAATTGAACGTAGCATGCAAGGATAAAATAACGTATGAATTTGAAAGAAGAAATGAGAAGATGACTTACTTCTCTTCGAAAGGAGGCGTATCACTATGAGGAACGAGATTAGAACGAAAGAGCTAAGGCAACTCGATTCTAGGTACGCCAAAGATACAGGAATGAATTCGAATGCTCCTTGGTTTCGACTCGATCACTTCGTAAAGTACTTAAACTAGTCGAACTTATACATGTTTATGACTTAGAGTATTTGGGTAGTGAAATGTATTTGTGTGTGCGTATAATAGAGGTTGCATGCATGGTTTATATAGGGGATTTAGAGCGAGTACATGCAAACATATCCGGTCCAAAACAAGAGAATGATGAGTAAGTTGGAGTGTCGCAGTAGCAAAAATGATGAGAGTGTAAGTTGTGAATCGTCCTTGTGGTAATTCGAACAAGAAGAAAGAGTCGAAGGCTTCCAAGTTTTGCGCTGACTTTCATTAATAGAAGTAGAAGGTCAATTCCTTTTATCATAACATGATACATCTTGCATCATAATTACTTCTGAATGCCCGAGAGTAAAGAAAAGAGTGGCGTGTGAATCTCCATGTTGGTGTCTAGCCGAGAACAAAGGAACAAAGAAATATGAATTGTGTTTTGTCTTGGTTCTAATTGGTAGTATCTTTACAAGACATAATGGTAGTGTGTAGCAGTGAATGAAATGATGAAGATTTTTGGTGCTATTAGTCGGTGCTTCCAACCAAGAGGAAGGTGACAAATCGAGTTCTAGTTTTTGTAGTTTGTTCGTATACTCAAATATGTAACACCCTTTGGACGTGAAAATAAATATAGTGGTGCGATTGATATCTTGTAACAGTTTAGAACGAAAGTAGTTGTTAGTTAGAGTATAGTTTGTGTCGATTTGAGGATTGCACAAAATCGTCTAGACCAAAATATGGAAGGTTGGTTAGTATTCCTCAAGGTCGAAGGAGTTAAACTTTGACGGATTTAAAGCTATTAAATGAGCGAGTTTGAGTGAGATGTTTGTTCCTCTCGATTCTTAGTTATGTCAAGAATGGAGTTGGATAGAATATCGACATGATCGTTAAGGTAATTTGTTGGTATATTAGCCAATTCGTTCGGTGTATAAACAACTAAACCAAAGGTTTTAGTTTTTTTAAACTTGGGCTTGAGTTTTTATTGTTTGGGCTCGTTTGTGGATTGGGCCGAGAAGTGAAAATAATGAAAATAATAAGGCTCGTTTGGTTTGGCTTGGTTTGTAGCGAGATTGGGCTAAGGCCCAATGAGTTCAGTGACCCATTTGAGGTCCACTATATTTATGGAGTGTTCGTGAAAATTTTCGTGAGCTTGGGAATGTATTTGATCACATTCGGTTATCGTTCGAAATATATGTATATATATATATGTATAGACGTTAAGTATTAAACGTTAAAGTTTTAAATAATTCGCGATCTTAGACTATCAAGGTTCGTGTGTAAGCATCGTTTCTAGGCAATCGGTAGTCACAAGTATCGTTGTGATCTAGATAGTGTAGCGTAAATAACAAAAGAAATTTTGTTACTAGTGGAAAGGGTTATTAATTAACGTAATGATTTATTAATCATTTATTAGCATCTACTAATCATAGGGGAAAATTACGGGAGGTTACAGTACCTACCACTTACACTGAATTCTGTCCCGGAATTCCAGTCTAAGATAGGTAATAGAGGTGTTTACGAGAATAGGTGTGGGTATTTAGCTCGAATTTGGTCTTCGCATTCCCAAGTATATTCTGGTCCTCGTTTAGAGTTCCATCGGACCTTAACAATGGGAATACGGTTTCGTTTTAATCGTTTGACCTCTCTGTCCATGATCTCCACGAGTTCTTCTGTAAAGACGAGTTTGTCGTCGAGTCGAATCTCTTTTAAAGGAATTGCAAGAGATTCATCTGACAAACATTTCTTAAGGTTTGATACGTGAAAGGTGTCGTGAACTCGACTAAGTTCTTCTGGAAGTTCGAGTTTGTAAGCCACTGGTCCTATCCTCTCCAGGATTTTGAATGGACCAATGTATCTCGGGTTGAGTTTTCCACGTTTTCCGAAACGTATCGTTCCTTTCCAAGGAGATACTTTCAACATGACCTTGTCTCCAATCTGAAATTCTAGAGGTTTTCTCCTCACATCGGCATAGCTCTTTTGCCTATCTCTTGCCGCTTGGAGTCGTTGCTTAATCCTAACTATCTTTTCTGTCGTCTCATGAATGAGATCGGGTCCGGTAAGTTGTATCTCTCCAACTTCGGTCCAACAAACAGGCGATCTGCACTTTCGACCGTAGAGTGCTTCGAATGGTGCTGCCTTAATGCTGGCGTGATAACTATTGTTATAGGAGAACTCAGCTAGAGGTAAATGTTTATCCCAACCTTTTCCAAAGTCGATAGCACACGCTCGGAGCATATCTTCTAAGGTTTGGATTGTCCTCTCGCTTTGTCCATCGGTTTGCGGATGATAGGCAGTGCTCATATCTAATTGGGTTCCTAAGGCTTTTTGCAAAGACTTCCAAAAATGAGATGTGAAACGACTGTCACGATCCGAGATGATTGAGATCGGCACTCCATGTCGCGAAACTATTTCTTTTAGATATAGTGTTGCGAGTGTGTCCATCTCGTCGGTTTCTTTAATTGCTAAGAAGTGAGCGGATTTTGTGAGACGATCAACGATGACCCATATGGTGTCAAGTCCAGTTGATGTTTTAGGAAGTTTAGTGATAAAGTCCATTGTAATACGCTCGCATTTCCATACAGGGATTTCGGGTTGTATGAGTAATCCGGACGGCTTCTGATATTCTGCTTTTACTCGTGAACAAGTCAAACATTTTCTGACATACTCTGCTATGTCAGCCTTCATGTTTGGCCACCAGTAAAGCTTCTTGAGATCTTGGTATATCTTGTCAGAACCTGGATGAATGGAGTATTTGGATTTATGAGACTCATTCAAAATGAGATCACGTATACCTCCGTGAAGAGGAATCCAACTTCTCTCTTTGAAACAGAGCATCCCGTCTGCTCTCTGCACAAAGCCATTCTCATTTTCTGGCATACCGTGGATCTTTTCACTAGGTCGATTCTCTTCCTTAAGAGCTTCGGATTGAGCGGTGAGTATTTGTTCGGGTAGGGGTGAACGAATGGTTATTCCTAACGATTTGACTCTAAGAGGTTTCAGTCGTTCCTTCCGACTTAATGCATCTGCCACAACGTTGGCTTTTCCTGGGTGATAACGGATTTCGCAATCGTAATCGCTGAGTAACTCTAACCAGCGACGTTGTCTCATGTTTAGATCCTTCTGATCTAAGATGTGCTGCAGGCTTTTGTGATCGGTGAATACCGTACACTTGGTACCATACAGGTAGTGTCTCCATAACTTAAGGGCGAATACTACTGCTCCTAACTCTAAATCATGAGTCGTGTAGTTTGCTTCATGGGGTTTGAGTTGTCGTGAGGCATAAGCTATCACATTGTTTCGTTGCATCAGCACAGCTCCCAAACCATGATATGAGGCATCACAATACACTACGAAGTCTTCACTTCCTTCGGGTAGTGCTAATATTGGTGCTTCACATAGCTTTTTCTTTAGTAGCTGAAAAGCTGATTCTTCCTCTCTTCCCCAGATAAACTTCTTGTTCTTCTGAGTTAACTCAGTCAAAGGCTTTGAGATTTTTGAAAAACCTTCAATAAATCTCCTGTAATAACCGGCTAGACCCAAAAATTGGCGTATCTCGGTGGGATTCGTAGGAGATGTCCAATTTTTGACGGCCTCAATCTTAGCTGGATCTACATGAATACCTTGATTGTTGATAACATGCCCAAGGAATTGTACAGTTCGAATCCAAAAATCACATTTGGAGAACTTGGCATACAACTGTTCCTTTTTGAGTAACTCTAAAATAATCTTTAGATGCTCGGCATGTTCTTGTTCGTTGCGGGAGTAGATTAGGATATCGTCTATGAACACTATTACGAATTTATCCAGGTGTGGTTTGCACACTCGGTTCATTAGGTCCATAAACACTGCAGGTGCATTGGTTAAACCGAATGGCATTACTTGAAATTCGTAATGTCCGTAACGTGTCCTAAAAGCAGTTTTGGGAATATCTTCCTCTCGAACTCTCAACTGATGGTACCCTGACCTTAGGTCGATCTTCGAGTATACACTCGATCCTTGTAGTTGATCAAACAAGTCGTCGATCCTAGGTAGTGGGTAACGATTCTTTACAGTGAGTTTGTTCAATTCCCGGTAATCAATACACATTCGGAAAGATCCGTCCTTCTTCTTTACGAATAGAACCGGTGCTCCCCAAGGTGATGAGCTGGGTCGGATAAAGCCTTTATCAGACAATTCTCTCAATTGTTCTGATAATTCCTTCATTTCAGACGGCGCTAACCTATAAGGTGCTTTCGCCACAGGTGCCGCTCCAGGCACAAGTTCAATCTGAAATTCTACTTGACGAGGTGGTGGAAGACCAGGTAGATCTTCGGGGAATACTTCTGGAAATTCTTTAACGATCGGAACGTCTTCAACTCGTTTATCTTTTGATTTGTTCTCAGTTACATGAACCATGAATGCTTGACATCCTTCGTTCATATATTTTACAAATCTGATGTGTGAGATGATACCATATCGCGTCTTATTCTTGTCACCTTGGACAATGAGAGTTTCACCATTACACGGAATGTGAACGGTTTTCTTGTCGCAGAGTATTCTAGCGCGGTGTTTGGATAACCAATCCATTCCTATGACTACGTCAAAACTACCGAGCTGAATAGGCATGAGATCGATGGGAAAAGGGTTGTCTTGTAGGGTTATGGTACAACCACGGATTACGGTGTCGGTACCAATTAGGTTTCCGTCAGCCATTTCGATTTCGAAAATGGTGTCTAACTTGGAAGGGGTAGTGTTAAGCAAAGAAGCAAACGTAGTTGACACAAAACTTCTATCTGCTCCAGAATCAAATAATACTCTAGCATTATGTTGATTGAGTAAGAACGTACCCGTGACGACGTCAGAGTTTAGTGGGGCATCTTCCTCTTTTAACATATATGCTCTTCCTCGAGCGTTATTTGGCTGACCGTTTCCTTTCGGACAGTGACTCTTGAAGTGACCTACTTCTCCGCATGAGTAGCAAGTCGGAGTTACAG
Source organism: Artemisia tridentata subsp. tridentata (assembly GCA_021014915.2). Classification (NCBI taxonomy): domain Eukaryota; kingdom Viridiplantae; phylum Streptophyta; class Magnoliopsida; order Asterales; family Asteraceae; genus Artemisia; species Artemisia tridentata. The sequence goes on from CP139506.1 coordinate 122,629,639, forward strand.
GCTGTAGGTTGCTACCAGTAGCAGGATTTCTGCAATCCTTTGTCTGATGGCCTACCCTCTGGCATTTCAGACATGTGGTTGTGCAAGGTCCACTGTGATGTAGTTTGCATCTGTTGCACTGTGATTTCTGACCTTGGTATCCCTTGCCTTCAGTGGCGGCATAAGCCTTGGCTGTTTCTTGTTTTTGGTTTTGATGATGGTGACGAATGTTTCGGTTTTGATGGTATGGGTTATTGTTCCTATGGTTGAAGTTGTTGTTGTGGTGGTTATTGTTATTATGGTGGTGAGTGGTTCTTTTGTCGTCGAGCTTCCTCTTGAGCTCATTGTTGTACTTGACCTCTCGGTCCAGTAGCTTCTGGGCAAGTTCCATAGCTGCCTCTAGAGTTGACGGGTTTGATGAAGTGACATTTCCCTCAATACTACAGGGAAGTCCTTCGATATACTTTTCCAGTTCTTTTTCGAAAGTTGGTACAACAGTAGGGCATAATACTTTAAGCTCTTGGAATCTCCTGTTGTATGTTTTGAGATCAATTCCTTTTACTACTAGTAGATGGAATTCATCCTCCAATTTTCTTAGTTCAGAACGGGGACAGTATTTCTTCAGCATCTTGGTTTTAAACTCAGTCCAAGGGAGCTGGTAGGCTGCCGTCATTCCCATGGCTTTGACTGTAGCATTCCACCATGACAAAGCATCTTGCATGAGAGTTTCAGTAGCGAAGGTGACTTTGTTTTCCTCGGTACAACCGCTTCTCTGGAAAACAGTTTCAGATCGTTCGAACCAGTGAGCAAGTTCAGTTACTCCTTCAGTACCTTTGTAAGAAGTTGGTTGACAACTTATGAAATCCTTGTAGGTACACTTGCGGTTTGCAGTGGTTACACTTTCTCCTGTTGGTAAACTAGTGCCACTGTTGTGTGCATTTGCTGCTGCCTGTTCTGCTATGACTGCATTTACACCGTCAGCGATTGCTTTTCGGATAGCCTCTGGAGTCATTGTGGGTGTAGCAGTTGTAGTTTCATGATTTGCGGCGGAGGTTGCTTTTCTTGTACGTACCATTGTTCTATCAATATTGCAAAAGCATATTTTTAGAAATCTCATAATGATTACGTTAGGTTTGGATTGAATATGGATTATATTATAATTAATATAATTTTAACCATAACAATTTAATCTAATAATTTTGGTTTATCTCTGTAGATACAGCAAATATCATATCATAAATTCATTCATAATATGTCTGAATCAATTCACAACACACATGAGAACATAGATGATTGAATTGCACTGTATGAACCAAAATTTCGCGAGACAATATATGGCAAATCATAATGCATATGCAAGAAACAACCATGGAATACATAAATCAACATCAATATAATACATCCACACAACATAGGATTAATAACTTGTTCGATTTGTTTTACAAAACATAAAGATACAAGATTATTTATTAATACAACATTGGTAGACTAAGACATCTCTTAGTTATATTGACATATCCCTGATTTATGGTCCTCCTGGTGCACCATCTAAGCGGCGCTGAAGATCTGCAATTGCTGCCATCAAAGTCTTCACTGTCTGGTCTCTAGCTCTTTCCCTAGCCTGGGAATCCTCAACCATACGTCTAAGAATTAGAACCTGAGAGCTAACTCGATCAAGCTCAGAGTCTAATGTCTCGATCACTGTCTGCATCAAAGTAGTAGCATCTCCTAGTATAGAAATAGTCTCAATGGCTTCTTCTAAACTAGTACCTACTCGATCAAAGACTGCCTCCATCGCCAACTGACCAATCACAAGATTTTCCACTTCTTCCCCAAGTGCGTCAATCTGCTCTAATGGTAAGTCGTCGAGAATCTCGGCAATATCGTCCAGACGATCCTCATGTCTGACTAATCTGGCTGCTAATAGGGGTATGGTGTGATGGATGGGTTCTCCGGTAACCGGAAGAATCCTCGAAGTAGCGGTAGCCGAACTCTCTCCTAGTTCCATGGCTCTCGGTGCTCCTTCCTGGGATCTCCAGTGACGAATGATAGGTAGCAAATAAGACCATCGGCGTGCATCGACCCTTCTGTGGGTCCCGGTGCGAACTGTAGTCTCATCTCTAACCTGGGCATATGGATCCGATAATGATGGAACCAAACGGTATGCTCTCTCATGAGGTGGTAGAGGTTCACTGAGAGTAGCTGAGGGTGGAGAAGCAAGAGGTGGAATAGAAGATGGTAATGGAACAGTGGTAGTCTGGTGATAGAAAATAGTAGGCGGTGAAACTGAAGATAGTGGTGTAAGCGGCGGTGTCCTGGTATGCTCAGGGGTAGGGGGTGGTGACGTTACAGGAGTCGGAGTTGGTACGAGTGGGGGTGGTGGTGGTACGATCGGTGCTGGTGGTGTACGTACTCGTTTTCGGGGAGTGTGTTTGCGAACAAAACCTTCTCCGGGTCGTCGGTAAAGTTGGTCAAAGGGTTCGGGTTCGTACGGCTGGAGTTGTCGTACTCGTCCATGCCGGCGAATAGGGTTAGGTGATGGGATGGGTGAGGTTGGAGGGGAAATTTCCGAGTCAGATGCCGGTAGAAATTGCTGGCTTTCCATGTACCGGTCGGTAGCAGGTGACATAGGAATAGCTGTCGTAGCAAAGTCTGGCATAGGATCCTCATTCTCTGAATCAGATGATACAGCGATGGGATGGGGGTTTGAAGACATAATACTGTAATAATTCTGAATAGTAGACATAAGTTATTACTATAATCATAACTATGTTAAACTTAGTTAAGAACTCGCATAGTAAATAACATCTAAAATGCTGGAAGTGTGTAGGCACGGAGGGCATAAGGTGGTTTACAATGGTCCGTTTTAAGAAAATGTAGTTATAGTCCAGTGTTTAAAATACATCTGGTTCTCTATAACCATGAGCTCTGATGCCAATCTGTAACACCCCCAATTTCGGATAACAACAGCGGAAGACTTAATTGGGTGTTACGTAGAGGATCTTTCGCCATAATCATAGAAAACGAATTTAAAAGACGTTTTTAAGTTTATCATTCAAAATATAAGTGTTTAAAATACAAAGATGTTTCGAAGTTGAACTTGTTTATTTAAAATTTGAATGATAAAACATTTATTTAAACCACCCACACAGGGTTATAATGCCCACTCCGTTGCCTTGAGTTCCAGTCTTTAGTTACCTGAGATAACATGCTAAAAGTCAACAAAAGTTGAGTGATGTTCATAGGTTTAAGTTTAATAGTTTGAACACAAGTATAATTGTTAATTGCATCGAATTACAATTAAACAAGTTGAAATCAAGTTATTATTGCATTAAGCTCATGACACGCAACGCTTAACAGGCATCAAATATGATGTAAAGTATAAAGGGGCCCTCGTGATGAGTATTTGCCAATAACTCATAAGTTTGTTCAAATAAAGTGCGCCTGGGTGGCTCATCCTAGCAGACCCAAACGGGGATTGTCAGTCCCTAATAGATCTATTCACAATTATTTACGTTCACTCGCAAGTGATTAAGGTTCATGATTGAGGGACTTTTGGCAATAGCTACTTAAGCAATAATAATAACAGTCGTAGCATACGAAAAGTTTGTGTTCAGGTTTTGTAGCATGTATCTCCCCACAAAAGATTTAAAAGTTAAAGTGTGGGCTATGAACTCACCTGGGTAGTGCGGTAGTGGTAGAAGTAATATCGTTAATCAACGATGAAAAGAAAACGGCTTCAACACACGACCTATATCGTATATGGCAAGTTTAGTGGTTTGATAGTCTAAGTCTGGTTTATCGCGATTAGTAACGTTTAAGATTTGTATTAATTTGGTCGTCACATTATAACGTGCGTGTTTATGTGATCAAAATTATATATAACTAAAATGTTATATATAAAAAGATTATAAGGTTATATATAAAACTATAAGGTTATATATATAAAAAGAATTTATAGAGTTATATATGAATATATATATACAACATTTTCGGATGCGTGCTCATTCGTCGGAGTGTAATGGGTGACAAGAGAGATTGTCATTTTATAATTCAAGTTGGCTAACGATAGGTCGGATTCTACGTTAATGAGCTCGTTAAGTGGTTTTGTAGTTATTTATATATATATGTTAATAACTACGTAGATAGAATTTATTAGTCGTCGACTAAACATATTCGGTTCGGGTGTTGGGTTTGTAAATTACTATTACAAGTATAAATTAAAAATACCCTTTAGGTTTCCACAAAATTACATTTTTAACCCTAACGGTATAACATTTGCACCGTTAGTCCACGGTTAAGTTTTATACCCTTTTAAGTCCAAAACTTTCGATATTTACATTTTATACTCAATAGTTTCTAGATTTACAGTTTTCATCACAAAGTTATGAAAATAACATTTTTACCGAAAGTTTCCTATATTGACAACTCTAGTCCCTCGGTTAGCGATTCTTTACAAATCTAGTCCAAAGTTTATAAAATCAAAGTTTCACTATTTTTATTTTTATACTAAGTTTAAAATCAGTTTGTGTAACTTATAAAAACAGCTTATTTAGCCGAGCGCTTATTTTCCAGCTTATGGGCTTTTAACGGGCTAGGTGGGGTATACTTTTATGGGCTTGCGATCTAATGGGCTTAGTGCGGGTTTGGGTTTTGTCACGAGCTTGTTTTAAGGCAATAAAAACATAGCAATAAAGCTTATTCGATCAGCTTATTTAAAGAGCTTATAATCAGCTTGTTGGGCTTTAAGCCCATTCCGCTAATAGTTTTTAGGTTCTAAAGATATGATTTCGGTCGATTACTTTGGATGTAATGTGGGTCGATCTAGGATCTATAGGTCGTGTGTAATACGTATTTTGTTAGTTTGGTTGCTCGTTTATTAAATTAAGTTATAAAATATATAAGTCATTTGTCGGGTTAAGAAAATATAGGACCATAGTTAACGTGACTTAGGTGATCGAAAATAGTTTTAAGAACCAAAAATATTCTAAGTGTTGTTATAAACTCTAAGGTTATCAAAGCGACAATGCAAACGTGTGATGGTTGTGATTTATTCGATTATATAGTGTTCGAATATTTATAATATTCGATGGTTAACATGGCTAAGATTTAGGGTGTCGAGTGAAACGTATAAGTTATTTATAGATTTTAAGAAATATCGAATCAAATTGAACGTAGCATGCAAGGATAAAATAACATATGAATTTGAAAGAAGAAATGAGAAGATGACTTACTTCTCTTCGAAAGGAGGCGTATCACTATGAGGAACGAGATTAGAACGAAAGAGCTAAGGCAACTCGATTCTAGGTACGCCAAAGATACAGGAATGAATTCGAATGCTCCTTGGTTTCGACTCGATCACTTCGTAAAGTACTTAAACTAGTCGAACTTATACATGTTTATGACTTAGAGTATTTGGGTAGTGAAATGTATTTGTGTGTGCGTATAATAGAGGTTGCATGCATGGTTTATATAGGGGATTTAGAGCGAGTACATGCAAACATATCCGGTCCAAAACAAGAAAATGATGAGTAAGTTGGAGTGTCACAGTAGCAAAAATGATGAGAGTGTAAGTTGTGAATCGTCCTTGTGGTAATTCGAACAAGAAGAAAGAGTCGAAGGCTTCCAAGTTTTGCGCTGACTTCCATTAATAGAAGTAGAAGGTCAATTCCTTTTATCATAACATGATACATCTTGCATCATAATTACTTCTGAATGCCCGAGAGTAAAGAAAAGAGTGGCGTGTGAATCTCCATGTTGGTGTCTAGCCGAGAACAAAGGAACAAAGAAATATGAATTGTGTTTTGTCTTGGTTCTAATTGGTAGTATCTTTACAAGAGATAATGGTAGTGTGTAGCAGTGAATGAAATGATGAAGATTTTTGGTGCTATTAGTCGGTGCTTCCAACCAAGAGGAAGGTGACAAATCGAGTTCTAGTTTTTGTAGTTTGTTCGTATACTCAAATATGTAACACCCTTTGGACGTGAAAATAAATATAGTGGTGCGATTGATATCTTGTAACAGTTTAGAATGAAAGTAGTTGTTAGTTAGAGTATAGTTTGTGTCGATTTGAGGATTGCACAAAATCGTCTAGACCAAAATATGGAAGGTTGGTTAGTATTCCTCAAGGTCGAAGGAGTTAAACTTTGACGGATTTAAAGCTATTAAATGAGCGAGTTTGAGTGAGATGTTTATTCCTCTCGATTCTTAGTTAAGTCAAGAATGGAGTTGGATAGAATATCGACATGATCGTTAAGCTAATTTGTTGGTATATTAGCCAATTCGTTCGGTGTATAAACAACTAAACCAAAGGTTTTAGTTTTTAAAACTTGGGCTTGAGTTTTTATTGTTTGGGCTCGTTTGTGGATTGGGCCGAGAAGTGAAAATAATGAAAATAATAAGGCTCGTTTGGTTTGGCTTGGTTTGTAGCGAGATTGGGCTAAGGCCCAATGAGTTCAGTGACCCATTTGAGGTCCACTATATTTATGGAGTGTTCGTGAAAATTTTCGTGAGCTTGGGAATGTATTTGATCACATTCGGTTATCGTTCGAAATATATGTATATATATATATATAGACGTTAAGTATTAAACGTTAAAGTTTTAAATAATTCGCGATCTTAGACTATCAAGGTTCGTGTGTAAGCATCGTTTCTAGGCAATCGGTAGTCACAAGTATCGTTGTGATCTAGATAGTGTAGCGTAAATAACAAAAGAAATTTTGTTACTAATAGAAAGTGTTATTAAATAACATAATGATTTATTAATCATTTATTAGCATCTACTAATCATAGAGGAAAATTACGGGAGGTTACATGTTCTACATCATGGGCATCAGTTGTAACTTAGGAAAGTGTCCTTCGCAGATCTTAGCAATTTGCCGAGAACATTCATGAGAGAAGTCACAATTTGTGATTATCAATGATTGAATGGAAATCCTGCCAGAACAACATCAAACAACTCTGACAGCAGGTCACTTCGGTAACTCCTTGTGGGTTACGCTTAGTGTTTGCTCCAAACGGTCTACAGTTGTGGGGTGATCTCCAGCGACTCACTGAATCGTGGGTGCACTTTGGTGTGTCTGTGTTATCCCTTTCGGGGGAATCCGGTTCAGAACGGTCTGGGTTAGGATTTGAGAAAGTCTTCACACTATGCTGTTGACAATCTCAAGTCTGAGCCTGTAAGTACCGGTTGGTTCGTGCTGATGCTGCTGCTGCTGCTACTGAGGAGCTGGAGTTCGACCATCAAGACTCCATCATGTTCATATATTGAAGAAATGTTCTCTCAAAGACTCAGTAACATCAAAAGTTCAACATATGATATAGTAAAGTCATAAGTTCAAGCATCTCAACCTTTCTCAAGTTTAAGATTGGAAAATGAAAACATGTTGCAGAAAACAAATCAAAGACATATGAGCATGATGGAGAAGACGAGAAGACGTTGGAGATTGGCAGATCGAGACAACATCATATCATCTCAAAAACAAGAACATAGAAACAAAGATTATGAAGACGTCGGAAGCCTAAGAAGCAAAGATGACGTCAAGCAACCAAGATGTTCAAGACTTAGGGGGAGATTGTTAGGAACATGTTTTATAAGTATTTCAAGTCTTGTATATTTCACTAATAGGTTGCTTAAAATAGGATCATATTAATGTGCAAAAGGCCACGATCCATTAAGTGGTCCATGGGCCTTGAAGCCCATACGATTTACACATCAAAACACACTAGCCTATGTTGCCCTAGATTGTTTCTATAAATAGGGAGCTAGTGTGTTCATTTCTTTTGTTGGTTTTTCATGTATTATGCGCAAGCCTTGTCCTTGAATCATTCGAATATTGAAAGCCTTCCTTTCTATCTTATTCTCATCTTATTCTCTTTAACTTATTAGCTTATTATCTTTTCTCTATTAGCGTAGCTTAATATATAGTAGTAGTACAAGTTTTACTTTGTTTTTTACGTGTGTGTATTTGAGATATTAGTGACCTACAATACATACAATAAACACGGGCCAGTTGCGCTATATATACACCTATATAAGCAAATGGGAACGCTGTGGACAAAAAACCACCTCCATAGATAGTGACAATACCATTGGTGCATCAATGGCCAGGCCATGGATTCCCTATGACTGGCTACAAATATGGGCAACATAATAGGCATAGTACATGCAATCTAATTATAAGGGATAATTATAAATTATCCAACTTAGATAATAGCTATACGAATGGAATATAGCATGAAACGAGTAATCAAACGAATAACTAAAAAAATACGGATCAAAGCATAACAAATATTAGGAAACAATGAGTCATGAGAAATCCTTAAGGGTATAGTACAAACAGATTATTTAATTATGAAAATCATTTAAATGTTGTTTTCATGAAAGTATTCTTTTAAAAGTCGTTTTCATAAGAGTCATTAAACCTTCATATAAAAAGTGGGGTTACCTCGTATTTATAGAAATCATTTTAAAAATTGTATTTCTCAAAACCATCATTAAGATATATATTTAAAAAGGTTTTTCATACAAGTCATAATATCTAATGGATTACAAAATACCCAAAGGATTCGAATACTGAAGTCAAAAGAGATAACAAACGAATCATATCAAACAAACAACCAAACGAATATCAAATGGATTATAAATAAGAATATTAACATCAAGGAATCAAGTCATGAGATACCCTTACTGAGAAAGGGCGGAATATCTGTACCTTAACGTAAGTGAAAGGATCACAAGGAAACACACGCCACTCCTTCTTCAACGAATCTACATTAATTAAGGATCATTTAATATTTAGGAATCTAAATACAGCTTTGAGTGATGTTCTGAAGTTGTCCTTAATATAATTCGTATTGATAAGTCTTACCTGCTTTGTATTTTATGTTGATGCAATATGTACGTTTTCAAAACAATTCATATTGTCATGACTTATAATGTAGTTCATGCTATCCTATATAATTAATATGTTGCAAGACCGACCATGACAAACTATAATAACATAAAATTAAATTATCTTATGATCATTACAAGATCCCCAAGATTTGTACCAATCTATACGTAACAAGTTCTAGTCTTTATTTCGTAGACCATTTGTGTGGTTCTTTATTATAAAATGACAAATGATATGGTGAAACATACTTATAAGTTAATTATGCCAGCATCCCATACAAGGTTTACCATATTCATGCATGCATGACAGTCGACCAATAGTCTACTTGTATACATGACCCATGATTTTATATTCGACCCCATAAATTTATACGTAGAAAATATGACTCAAGATTTTCTTTAAAACAAAGATAGATTGAAGACACAATCACAAACACGATCAGCCAAGAAATACCCAATACGTATTTAAACACACTACGATCCCTTTCTACTATCATGTTGTGTGTTCTCTTTTTCAAATAATATTATTTAATTGGTTGATCAATATGAACTAGATCTTCTTATTAAATTGATTCTAGTGTTTTAATGATCACACTTGAGTTGGTTTTTTTATATTTAAGTTTGGAGCTTTTTCTTTTGCAGCTATGATATTATCATAACGAATGCAAGGTTGTAATTACTTAAAGTACGTTGCTAAGATTGATAAAAATATATGCTGCTGTGATTGTTCTTTTCTTTGTATGATATAAACAGGAACCACTAAAAAGAAAACGTTAAACAGACAAATGCTGCAACTATGTTGCCTTGAAGTATGATTTAGATGCAAATCACAACTAGATATTTTTTGTTTGTTTTTATCAAACTTTTGCATAACTTTAACGGTATTTCGTGTGAGCATATGATATCATGTATGTTATATGTATTACGACACTTGATCGATTGACAACACAAATGTAACACAGTCTGTCAAGAATATGAACCATGATCGATCTTAATTCCATGCATACGATACTAAAACCATGCATATCCATTTTATTGCATCTCTCATAAATAGTTTACTGATTGTTTAACCTCAAAAAAAAAAAAATAATAATAATAAAAAAATTCACAAATGTATAAACGTGTATCGATCTATTGTACAGTATATTTATCTTGCATGCTCAAGTCTTATCTCTACATATCATATTACTATAGCCAAAATTACTTAACTGATATTTAAGCATAGCGTATTGTGTTCAATTTAGAGTTAAGGTAACATAAGTTATAACGATGGATATAAATTATGGTTTACGAAGAATTACCTCCAAGCCAACACGAGTATAGGCTGAGTTCGAGGTCGAACCCAAAACAAGGACACGAACATGAAGGTATAACTAGACACATGATCGAACCTACAACCGAGACTTACACGGACAACTATCCGTTGTATTCATCGCAAACCATAAACTCCAAGCTACCGAACCAAACCCTTCAACCCCACACAAAAACAGCTAGACGTATCACCCATGCACACTCAGCCATCTCAATAGCCCTTCAGTGAATCAGAACTGAGCTGCAACCCACGCACGAACTCGATATCGACCCTGTAACCTCCAACGAATCGAGACTGAACCGCAACCTTCACACCAACGAGTCGAATCGAATCAAGAATGAGATCATAACCAGGACTATATTCGCTTGAATGAAGGACGTGGAAAACCCAAAACTCATGCAAACATATATCTAACTTTATTCATATGAATGTGAGAGAGGCTAGGATTTGTTTTCCAGATTTCAAAGGTTAAAAGCGTGTTCCAAAATGATGGGATATCACGTAAAAAGTGATAGACTTGTGAGACAATGCAAAAGATATATCAAGTGATAAAATCGGATTATCCTAACGTGTGCATGGAAATGATATGCCGTGTTTTTGTATTTTGGGTTAGGATAGCTATAGGTTTATGTATCTCTTAAAGAAGGAAAGGCGTGTATGAAGGATAGGAAGGTAAAATTGGCTGTGATGTATACTTGTAGGCCAATTTGATGATGTTGTATCTTTTCCAAACGTGTGATTCAAAATGGAAGGTGGCATGATTTTTGGAGAGAATTAGGGGTCACATTTATCACAAACTATTGACTAAATCTTCAATTTATGTGTGTGTACAAAACTTAAAATAATTCGGTCCTACAGAGTACTTGTAAATCGTGTAATGTAATATTATTTAGGAAGTTATATTAAACTCAGGTTATAGATTTCATTTTGTAATATACTTGTAGCATATGTACATAACTTAGTCAAAGTTACAAATTAAAAAAAAAAAACTTTAAGGTTATACCCGTATTATAGGTTCAAATGTCATTTCGAATTTTAGGTTGTTATAATTCTTCCCCTCTAAAAAGAAAATTTCGTCCTCGAAATTGAAGTCGCATAAGGTAAGACGGATACGTATCAAATCACGAAAAGGAACGACGATAATTAGCCTCACGCTCGGAGAGATTCTTCCAAAAGATCATAACGAACGGAATTATTTTGTTTCTCATGACTCGATCCGGACAAATAGGACAGTCCCAGGCTCTCCAATAGAGCACAAATCATAACAAATCTGATCCAACAAATACGAAGCGAATACGTAGCAGATGACAGTTGAAATCTCACAAGGAGATACATGAAACACATATACACATAAGGTAAATAAGGAGGTAGTGATAAATGGTAAGAAAACTCTATCAACTCTATCCAGATTCTGAAAGAACTAAGGAACTTGCTAATAATCAGAGAAGCACATATCGAATCATCAAACGTATCAAGAGTTTCATAAAGGGATGGGTAACCTATTCGTACTGACGATCAACTAAGCACATATCAGAGTATCAGAACGTATTCTCAAGCATAATGAATAGGTAGGATAATCGTGCGGATAAGAACAAATCTAAGGTCTAACGTATCGTGAACTAAATTTCTCGTGTATGCTAAACGTCTAGCACTTTTGTATGGAGACATCATATGGAACACACAAATTCCCGGTCTAAAGTTTCAAAATTTCTCTCCCACAATGATAACTAATCCATTAGTTACTGTAATCAACTCCAGACCTTCAATAAGCAACTCTCCGACTTAATTCAACCAAAAGGTGCTCCACATCTCCGTTCATACAAACCCCGAAAGGAAAACCCTTGTCACTTGCATGCCATCAATCTTAGTGAGCAAACACAACCAGGCCAAACACTTTTTGAATTTCCCGCTCAACACATCTTCCAAGTTCGAGTAGTTGTTCTGTCTGTCCATCCGTCTGAAAGTGAGAAATCGTACTAAAACCTGAGTCCAGTTCCTATGGTCTTCTGTAACTCTTTCTGGAAACGTGAAGCAAAACGCGAATCTCTGACACGATCAATGCAAGTGCGCCATGTAGCTTGAATGATCTTCTGCCGAAAGAAATCTCTGCCAATCTTCTAAAGTGAGCCGAGCTAGTCAACGATCCACTACAACAGAATTCGTAATGTCCTTCCTAAATGTGCTAGGAAATCCCGTTATAAAGTTCCTGAAAGTTTAATCCCACTTCCACATACGAACATCCAAAACTAAGGAAAATCACTTGTACACTGATGCTAAATCTTAACCTGTTGACGCGCTAAGTGCTTTGCCACCAATGTAGTCACAATCATCTTCATACCATTCCATCAAATTCTGCTTCAAGTCTCTATGCATAATAGTACAACTAATATAAATAGAGCAAATAGAACTGTGTGCTTCAATAAAAAACTCTTCCTTCAGGACTTCTAACATAGATCATGTTCCACTGTCTTGCTCCTGAGCTGCTTCATGTTTGCTACAAATCACTTCCAAATCATGCGCCGGATAGTTCACCACATACGGTTCTAGTTGTCTTGGTGCATAACCAAATCTTCCCGTGTTGGATAAGGACATACCTAAGTCTCCTTCCTGAGTAGAAACAAATCTCTTTTTAGCTTTTCAGAATTCTCCTCTCATTCTTCATCCCATCCAAAATTTACTCTTCAAGAATATTACATAGAGCTTCTTCTAACGTAGAAATTTCAACGCAAATACGAAGATGATCCTCGTGTTTCTCCTTCGTCTCTGAATACACCAAAATGTCATACTATGAAAATTTGTCCAAGTATTCATGATTTATCCATTCCATAGAAACAGTCGGAGCAGTAGCCAATACAATTGGCATCATTAATACTCATTTGGACCATAACGAATACAAAAGGAAATTCTAGGAACATCTTGCACGTAACTGAAGATAATCAGATCTTAAATCAATCATAAAGAAAACTTCACACCTGAAGTTGATCAAACAAATCATCAATTTGAGGCAATGGATAACGGTTCAAACTGTAATACGATTCAGCTTCCGGAAATCAACAAACGACCTCATGCAATCATCATTCTTCTTCACAAACACAACACGGAGACACACTTAGACAAATAAACCACTTCCTAGAAGTTGATCCTTTAATTCTTTCCATTCAACTGATATCATTCAATACGGAGTTTTAGAATTAGGCAAAAACGTCGCTCTTATATGGATAAAGTTCTAAATCAACCAACTTACTGTTCTAAGGCACTTCTCCAAATATCATATGACCCCAATAAGTTCAAGTTATATGATGTAACTATTATCACGTTGGCCAGGCGTCATAATACTTGCATCATATAAACATGCTTTATTGATATCATATTCTACCTCGAGTCGTGACTAAACAATCTCTCAGTACCAGCTCAAATCAACTTCACACTCCGGTGGAAACCTTGGTAGTTCGTTCAGGGACTACATTGAAAAAGTTCAGATTGCAAAATGACTCTCAAGGTGAGATCCAACCAATGGTTTACAAAATTGGTGCTAGGAAACCTTCACAACCACGAAATTAACGTACGAGTTTCCCGGGTAGTAATGATAAAAACGGGTTACCCAATCGGAATTCATGGTAAAAAGAATTCAGGATGTTCGAATCGTCAAAGGTGTACAGTATGACAGTAGTTAGCATCTTGATGCACAGTCAACTAATCCATATCAGAATAACATCGAAATTAACATTCCAAAGAAAGACTGATCAGCGGAGTGGATCTTATCATTCAGAAGTGAGGGAAACATTCCCATACTCGTGGTTAATCACCACAAGAGTTCTTAGATGAATAGGAATGGGTAAGATGAATCTAATAGTGTAGGGAGACTTAAATATGCTTAGCAAAAGCAAGAGAAATCACAGAATGTGTCAAACACATCATGGTCACAAGAATTCTCAGAATGATCAAAGAGGCATCTAAATGATTAACAAATGAATCAGAGGCTACGGTAAGAATCAGAAAATAAGGCTTATTTAGTGTTAGGCATTACCACCGAATTCTCAACGTATTCTAAACTTACTCGGTCAAAAATCCTAAGTTGTGCAAAATAATAAGTTTCTAATCTCCGAAAAAAGTGATCTTAAAAGGGCTTAACTAAAAGTAAGACACGAATCAGAGTGATACGGAAGCAATGACACTTAAACAAATGTCTTATAGTCTACCCAATCCTCTCCGGTCATGACCTAAGTTTCTTAAGAGTGGAAATCCTATGGAAAATTCTCAAAGGTTGTTTCATAAACTTCTATAGTGCAAACCTAAGGGCCAAATCTTTCACAGGTCATAACATAAAGTACTACAGGTCGAAGCCTAAGCTCTGATATCATAATTGTAACACCCTAACCCAAAAAGGACCTAAGTGTAACATTATGGTGTCAATCAGAACATATAAACGCAAGCGGAAGACTTCTTACTAAAATACTAAGTAAAGAATTATAAAGACTTCCAAAATATAATCCAAACAATAGTCTAAAAAGAAATACATATCCAAAGATTAATTATAATCCAACAATGGGGAAACTAATCATAGGTAGGTCCTCTAGCTCCTACTCTCAACACTCATGCCCAGCATCCCGCTTATAACCTGCCGTAGAGAAAAGAAAATGCGGATGAGCTAACGCTCAGTGAACAGATATAAACAAATGAAAGGTAATAAGCGTATACGGAATGAATAAGCGAATAAATCCAAGAGAACCTGCTAAACAAGATGTCAAACAGAATATGGAACATATGAAAGGGATCAAAGCATAATAATGAACATAAAGTGGATATCAATATCAAAGGAAAAGCCCATCAAATCATATAACAAATTGTACATGGAGTAGCTAGCTCAATGTACCAAATAGTGAAATAGGGTGTATTGCACACACTCAAGTCCATTCACAAGTATATATATTTAAATTGAACTAAGTACCTAGGATGCATCCATACGCTCCCTTCAAAACAAAGATACATATGCTAGTTCTAGACTAAACATACATATAATAAACATGCGCCAGGTGAGCTATATATACAGCTATATAAGCAAATGGGAATGTTGTGGACAAAAACCCACCTTCGTAGATAGTGTCAATACCATTGGTGCATCAGTGGCAATGCCATGGACTCCCCATGACTGGCTACAAATATGGGCAACATAATAGGCATAGTACATGCAATCTAATGATAATGGATAATTATAAATTATCCAACTTAGATAATAGCTATACGAATAGAATATAGCATGAAACAAGTAATTAAATGAATAACTAAACAATTACGGATCAAAGCATAACAAATATCAGGAAACAATGAGTCATGAGAAATCCTTAAGGGTATAGTACAACCAGATTATGTAATTATGAAAATCATTTAAATGTTGTTTTCATGAAAGTATTATTTTAAAAGTAGTTTTCATAAGAGTCATTAAACCTTCATATAAAATGTGGGGTTACCTCGTATTCATAGAAATCATTTTAAAAATAGTATTTCTCAAAACCATCATTAAGATATATATTTAAAAATGTTTTTCATACAAGTCATAATATCTAATGGATTACAAAATACCCAAAGGATTCGAATACTAAAGTCACAGGAGATAACGAACGAATCATATCAAACAAACAACCAAACGAATATTAAATGGATCATAAATCAGAATATCAACATCAAGGAATCAGGTCATGAGATACCCTTACTGAGAAAGGGCGGAATATCTGTACCTTAACGTAAGTGAAAGGATCACAAGGAAACACACGCCACTCCTTCTTCAACGAATCTACATTAATTAAGGATCATTTAATATTTAGGAATCTAAATACAGCTTTGAGTGATGTTCTGAAGTTGTCCTTAATATAATTCGTATTGATAAGTCTTATCTGCTTTGTATTTTATGTTGATGCAATATGTACGTTTTCAAAACAATTCATATTGTCATGACTTATAATGTAGTTCATGCTATCCTATATAATTAATATGTTGCAAGATTGACCATGACAAACTATAATAACATATAATTAAATTATCTTATGATCATTACAAGATCCCCAAGATTTGTACCAATCTATATGTAACTAGTTCTAGTCTTTATTTCGTAGTCCATTTGTGTGGTTCTTTATCATCAAATGACAAATGATATGGTGAAACATACTTATAAGTTAATTATGCCAGCAACCCATACAAGGTTTACCATATTCATGCACGCATGACAGTCGACCAACAGTCTACTTAAATACATGACCCATGATTTTATATTCGACCCCATAAATTTATACGTAGCAAATATGACTCAAGATTTTCTTTAAAACAAAGATAGATCGAAGACAGAATCACAAACGCGATCAGCCAAGAAATACCCAATACGTATTTAAACACACTACGATCCCTTTCTACCATCATGTTGTGTGTTCTCTTTTTCAAATAATATTATTTAATTGGTTGATCAATATGAACTAGATCTTCTTATTAAATTGATTCTAGTGTATTAATGATCACACTTGAGTTGGTTTTTTTAAATTAAGTTTGGAGCTTTTGTTTTTGCAGGAATGATATTATCATAACGAATGCAAGGTTGTAATTACTTAAAGTACGTTGCTAAGATTGATAAAAATATATGTTGCTGTGATTTTTCTTTTCTTTGTATGATATAAACAGGAACCACTAAAAAGAAAACGTTAAATGGACAAATGTTGCTACTATGTTGCCTTGAAGTATGATTTAGATACAAATCACAACTAGATATTGTAGGTTTGTTTTTATCAAACTTTTGTATAACTTTAACGGTATTTCTTGTGAGCATATAATATCATGTATGTTATATGTATTACGACACTTTGTTGATGCAAATAATGTTCTAAAACCGTTATTTATATCTTTCGATAACTTCACGTTTTGAGGATGACAAAATGTGAATACACGTTACGTTAAAATTAACGCAAACAAGTTTTCAATCGAAACTTCTCATTTCTACGCAAATCACTCTAGGTATGCACAAACAAATTTACAACTTGACAAATGATCAAAGAAGTGAATTTGCGTTTAAGACATCACATTTTTAATGTGACAAAACATTTCTTTCAAAAATATACTTTACAAATTATTTTTGAATAATTAAGAAATGTTTTAATGGAAAAATAAGTCCAAATATCATAATAGCTATTTCCCCCCCAAAATCAGCTCCAAACTTCCCCAAATAAGTTTTCACCAGAAAAGACAAAAAGATGAGCGTTTTTGTCTGGCACGGTACCACTAAAGTTAGTGGTACCGTGTGTGATTTAATGGAGTCGTGCCTTTATAACGGCCAGATTTTTTCTGCCTTTAAATACCGGCCCACTTCACAGTTTTTGGGCATCCTTTTTCACACAAAACTTTCTGAGTTTAATACTCTCACCACATCTTTTCTTCTTGATCATTCAGTTTAGTTTTCTTTTGTTTAAGAGTGATCGAATCATCCATCCAAGTGATCCTTTTCATTCCTCTTCAAGTGTAAGAGAAGAACACAAGATATACAAGAGGATACAAAGTGTTGTAATTATAGTTAGAGCACTTGTAACACTTGTTACACACTTGATTGTATCTTTGTATACATCAAGATCATTTTTATTTTGAGAGTTTGTGAGGGAAGATCATTGTGATCTTATAGAGATATTGAATATCTCTTGTAGCCATTGGGCTAGTGTGTTGATCAAGAGTGATCATAGGTAGATCGGGTAGATCGAGTCTTGTGTGTTGATAGTGTGAAGTAGAAAGGATCAAGTAGATCATGGTAGATTGGTGCTAGCTAAGATTAGCACTCGACATTTAGCTTAGTGTCGGAAATTGGATAAGCGACGTTGTACGGTTTTCTACGCCTGAAGGGAGGTCTTGTTGACATAGTGCTTGAAACTCTCGAGTGTGGTACTTGAGGAGTGGAGTAGGGCGAAGAAGAGCTTCGTGACTGAACCACTATAAATCCCTTTGTCCCGGTTTGATCTTTCCATCTCTTTCCTTTACTTTTATTTAGTTACATTGTGTTTCTATTGCATAGTTTAGTGTAGTGTTCATATTAGTGTAGTGTTCATATTGGTGTTGATTGATAACACATAAGATTCGAATCAAGGTTTTCAATAGAAAAGTTTTTGAAACAAATTAAAAACCGGTAAAACTATTCTACCCCCCCTTCTAGTTTTCCACAATTGGTATCAGCAGCCAGGTCAGTCAAGATTTTCAAGTAAATTGTATTTTAAAACTTGAATCGATCAATGGATTCCGACAAATATCTAGAAGGGAAATCTATGCAAAGACCACCACTTTTCAAAACTGATTGTTTTATATATTGGAAAACAAGATTCGAAACGTATATGAAATCAAAAGGCATTGATATTTGGCATGTTATTACTGAGGGTGACTTTCAACCTATTCAAAGGAATTCGGAAACTAAAAGGGATGAAATAGTTCCTTATAATAAACAAAGTGATGATCTTACAAGAAAATTAGCTAAAAATGATGAGGCTAAAATGATGATTTACAATGCTTTGCCAAAAAAGGAATTTGAAAGAATTTTCATGTGTAATACGGCAAAAGATATTTGGAAAACTTTGTTAGTCACTCACCAAGGTAATAATCAAGTCAAAGAGAACAAGATAGGCCTTCTTGTTCAACAATATGAACAATTTTCCATTTTGGAAGATGAATCAATAGATAATGTTGTGGAAAACTAGAATGGGGTTGAATAGTTTTACCATTTAAAATTAATTCGCTTTGTGACTTAACGTGATTTCAAAGTAAGTATGCACAAACAAACAATATAATATAAGTAAGCAGAGAAAGGAAAGATCAAACCATACAACACGGATATTTATAGTGGTTCGGCTACAAGGACTCTTTTCCTTGCCCTACTCCACTCCTCGAGCCTCTGACTCGAGAGTTTTTCTTCACTAAGAAACAAACTCCCTTCTCGGTGGAGAAAACCTTAATACATGTCGCTTACACCTTTTCCTGGTACAAAGCTAAATACCGGGTTCTTG
Organism: Artemisia tridentata subsp. tridentata; assembly: GCA_021014915.2. Classification (NCBI taxonomy): domain Eukaryota; kingdom Viridiplantae; phylum Streptophyta; class Magnoliopsida; order Asterales; family Asteraceae; genus Artemisia; species Artemisia tridentata. The sequence continues at coordinate 122,648,840 of CP139506.1, forward strand.
TTTAAGGAAGAACCAACCTGACGTTGCCTAAATGATTACCGACACTAAGCTAGATGTCGAGTTCTTTACAAGGGTACAACCACTCCCGTTCACTCTATGTGTTTTGAGGACTAATACACTAACCGGATTCTACTGAATAAAAGATGCAACTATGATGCCTAAACTCTAATAAGTTACACAGTAGGTAACTATCAAGTCTTGCAACAGAATGTTGAAGCTTTTCAATGCTTGATCTCTTTTGCTACAAAAGGAAGATCACTAGGAATGAAATAATATGGGTTAGTGATATGCAAATGAAAGAATATATATTTTATGCTATGTGAGTGATGAATTGTCCAAATGATCAGCTTGCTTTTTATAGGCAAACTGAGTGAATAGCTGGCGGATCTGACGGATCCCAAAATTTGGATCCGTCCTTGTATGCACTTGGATCCACTAGTGGAGGACAACTAATAGATTTTCAAATCTTTCCAAATCTTGCACAATCTTTCCATATCTTCAAATGTCAACTCTTTGGCTTGAAGATCTAAACAAAATATCACAAAATCTTTCCAAGATTGTGTACATGATGCATGCCATGATGTCATCCTAACTTTTGAAAAATAAAGTTTCCATTTTAGGAAATAAACATGTAAATGTATAAAATGTAAATTTTAGTGATCTTGTGAAATGTAAATGTGTTCTAAAAAGACTTTAGCTTGTATTTATGATTTGCTAAAAGATATACCTTGTATTTGTCATTAAAAAAACTAAGTAAAGATCATAAAATATAAATAACGTTTTTGGGACGATATTTGTATTAACAATCTCCCCCTTTTTGTTGATGACAAAACATAAGGTGTATTTTTAAGCAAATGAATAAATGAAGTATGAGACTTTTTAAAAATATAGATCAAGTTTGTTTTATGCAAGTTTTGAAAATAATTTCAAGTATAAATGTATGTACTGTGATGTTTCACAGTAATGCAAACTTAATCCTTTCTCCCCTTTTTGTCGAAACAAAAAGAAGATATGCGTAGCGGAATGCGATTTTGAGAACTTTATAGCTCCCCCTTGATTTATACTCCCCCTAAATGGAGTAACAAGGATATGATGTATGATGATGTATGATCCTACAAAACAAATGGTTAGACTATGATATGCTCCTCTTTGATGTATACTCCTCATTGCTAGAGTACCAACGTATACATTAGTATGATATGATGTATGATCCTACAAAACAAATGGTTAGAATATGATATGCTCCTCTTTGATGTATACGCCCCATTTCTAGAGTACCAACGTATACATTTCAAGAGTGAAAAATGCTATAAAATGATGAGTTCGTGTATGATATACTCCCCCTCGATTCATACTCCTTCTTGCTAAGGTACCAACATATATGATTCAAGGTTTAGAAAAGCTACAAGATAAAGGTTAGTAATACTTCAACAAAGAAGAAAAATGCATATTTAATAGTCAACCAAACAAGAAAGGTCAACCCATTTGACCTTGAAAAGTCAAAATGAAGTGTCTGATCAAATTTTTGTACCTAATGTACATTTGATCAAAGAAATATGTGAAGTTAAAACAACCATACTATGATGTTAGTAATCTAAAATAAGATAATATGCTTAATATTGATCACCTACAAGCATAAACATATAACATCCATTCATTGAAAATTTGTTTGTGACATAAGTCACTAAACATGATGTTACAAGAAGAGAATAAATCCTACAAAGAAAATACTAGGATGAAACCTAAGAATGCCTATTATGGAGGATTGGTTGGGTTTGATGAAGATGTGATGGAAGCAAGCCACATGGACTCTAAGTCCTTTGTATCATGTAAGTTGGAGTTCACTATGTTTGAATAGGAGTTGAGAGGATCAAGATCCTTATTGTTTTGAATGTTTGGTTGATTTAGCCACATTGAGTCATCAATGTTTTGGAATGTGGTAAGTAAATCATGTGGTTGCAAGATGGGTGGTTGTGAAGATGATGATGATTTTCTTATTTGAGATGATGTTGGTATTGGTGAGGAAGCTAATGGTGGTGATGGGGATCTTGGTTGAGATGGAGTTGGTGATGGTGTATTACCTATTGGAGTTATGGTGGGTGATAGTGATGGTGTGGTACTTAGTGAAGGTGATCTTGATGGTTGAGTTGAAACGGGTGATGATATGTTAACCACAGGGGTGATGATGGGTGTTGAAGTAGTAGTGGATATGGTAGGGAAATTCATATTAGAGATTGGATTTACAAGCCAGTATGGTCTAACACTAATTCTGGCAGTCCTTCTGTGTGGTCTGGACATGTGTGAGTTGTTGGATTTGTGCATTGTGAAATTGTGCAGGATTGATGTGTAAAGATGATGATGATTTTGTGTGTTATGACTATCTTAAGTTTCTAATTTATAACTCCTAAATTGTATGGAAATTGGTGCTTGGATTAATGTTGGTTTCCAAAAACTTGGAACAAGATAAAGTGGTTTGTCCTATTGTGAAGGTCAATCCATAGAAATGGAGTTGATATGAAGAAATGCAGAAGATGACTCAAAAGAATGAAATGTGATTGAATCACGGATTCCAAGGAACCAATTAAAAGGATCCTTATGTGTTATAGAAAGGTAACTTGCACACAAATTTGAAAATTCAAATTTTGGTGGGAAATTGATTTTCTTAAGGTTCTAATAGTTCTTAAATTATTTTAAGGAGACTAATGATCAGTAAACAATTTCTAAGAATACTTATATTCTAAAATCTAAGTATCGGGATGAATCGAGAATTTTGAAAAATCTACTAATGAACCTACGGATCCAATTGACATCAAATACGGATCCAAATTTTTGGATCCGTGGAATCCGCAAGTGTATGTCTGGCGGAGCCAAGGAATACACTAGGCGGATCCAAATTCTGGGATCCGCCAGATCCGTCGTATGAAAACTCAGAAAGTAAACAGAACATATGTCAAAATTTTCGTTATTCATTCAAATCCCGAAAATTCTCCTAAAACATATGCAATAGCTAAGATATGATACAAAACTACCAGATATATAGGTTCTAACACACGTTATTATATAAATAAAACCGATCATCAGAGCTTACCATAAAAGAAGTTAAGCCAAAAAGTGGCTTAAAATTGGAAAATTTGATGACAATACATGTTATCGTCTAGCAAGGTTAATTTAATTTTCATAAAAGTTAAGCACTATAAAATCTTAAAAACACATAAATTCAACAATGCACAATCAGATAAAGTCTTGTACCACACACTCCTTAGATGTCATTATTTGTTTAACATCTTGATTATTTTCTTCTAACCCTTATGAAGTTTCATGATCCATCGACCTAGATTCTTCATCATTCCATTTCTTTGTCGATGCTCCATATATTCAATATCAACGGAAAGAAGTTGACGCAAGTATTCGGGTGGAGGAATCCTAGAGTTAGGTAAACCATCTTCATCATTAGCCGATGATGAAGATGAGGTTGGAGAATGTGCGCGTTTTCCTTTTACTACTGCTACTCTATGATCACTAAGAGGAACGAAGGTGTGTGGAATTTCGGTGTAGTCTGGAAGAAACCCATATGAGTTTGAAGGAATAGGCATAGAAGCTCTAAACAGACGAGTAAGAAGCATTCCATATGGCATTGCGGTGGTACCTAAGACAGGTATGTCGGCCATTCTTTTGGCTATATAGTAGGCTAAATTGAATTGTTGATGGGTCGAAACATAGTAGAGCATGTAGCATAGACTAGCATTTACATGATCTCTATTTCCAACAGTGCTAATGACATTTGCTCTAAGAATCTCCTCTAGTTTCTTAAATTGAGGTTTGAGTTCATTAAGTTCCATAGCAAATGGATCTCGATTTACTTGTTTACCTCGGATTTTCTTAGTTAGGTTGGTTCTAGGATTGAAGAGATGATCACGAATAATTTATTTGGGAGTGAGAGGTGTGTTGTATGGGTGGTCACGACCAAGGTTGGATTCTAGGATGGACAATGGCCATTTGTCTGAGTAAAAGCAAGTTCCTTGACTAGGAATACCTAAAACTTCTCCGAATTGATCCAAAGGGAAACTAAATTGATTTTGGTTTACTTTGAAATGGATGCTCAAAATTCCCAAGTCGTCAGTGCTAAGTTTTATGGAAGAATTAAATACAAGTATAAACCTAGGAATGATAGGCTCATTTATGTCGAGGAGATGATGAAATTGGATAGCGGTTAATTGTTCACGGATATTGGTTTTTTCTAAAAATGATGAGTCTACCATTCTACCTTCGTGAACATAACGGTTTTCTAATGACTTAAAGATTTTTATTTGAGCTTCTGTGAGTCCCTTGGTTTGTTGGTGTTTGGGTAGGTAATGGATGGTCTTTTTGTGATCGTAGTTGGTTGCGGGAGGCATAGTTATCCTAGACATGAAAAATATTATATAGTTTAGTTAAATTTATCAAAAATGCGTATAGAGGTCTAGTGTGTGCCTATATGGGGACAATGTGGAGGTGCGGTTATCTCGACTTCCTTTTGATGCATGAAAATTATGTTTGTGCAAGTTTTATGATAAAATGAGAGATAACCCAAACGCTCCTGTTTGATGTAGCTACGTTTGAATGTACCCGAAAATACATATTAGTTATGTATTCTCTTTAGCATTCAAGAGATATTATGCACGTGATGTAAAAATTAACGTTTTTGCATTTGTATGAACAATGGTTGAAAACCGTTTTTCCTAATTGTGAGAAGATTTTTATACAAATTTCTCATGGGGTGTTTGATGATTATGAAATCCAATTCCTAGCTACTGAAAACATGATTTGTTATGTAATTTAATTGAACATGTTTCATGAATTTATGAGAAAGATGCATAAACCCCAAGTTTTGATTTTGTGCAACAAACAGAAATCCTAGACTCAGATTATGAATTAGATTATGATTAGGATACTTACAGAGATGATTCAAGCATAAATTGATGGTGGTGAATGACCTAAGTTCTGGGTTTGGAATGTATGTTTTTGGGGAAAGTGATGAATAGTACAGGGTATTTGTTTAATATATAAAAACTACCTCAGTAGATGACGGATCCGGCGGATCCCAAACAAGGGTTCCGCCCTTGTTGTCGTTTGGATCCGCAGGATCAGAACACCAATTTTGGTATTGCCTGCGTTTGGTTAATCTAAGATTCGAGCTATTACTCACTAGGTTCTATTAATCCTAAACTAAGTCTAAGAGAGTTGAAAGGTTCTCTAGGAGAGGTCAATGTTGTCCTCTGAGGAAACTTTCTCGATTGAGATGTTTTCCCTTCTGAACATTGTTACGTAGGAAATGATGACGCGTTTGGTTATAGTGTGTTGAACTGGATTTTTGCTGAGATTGATAGCAAAGAGTGAGAAATGTTATATCATAATTGTTGAGAGCCTGCTTCATCCATTCTCCTTGTTGACACACTCTGCCTTAGCGAGGGCTGTTTGTTTCTTAGTAAATCATGAAGTGAAAACAGTGTCTCACACTGCTTGTACTTTCCCTATCAACATAATTACCGGAATGGTCTAAATTGGCATACACTATGGTTTCTACACCCGTGCCTTTGGGATACCATAATCCTAAATGTGTAGTGCCTTTAATGTATCTAAATATCCTTTTAACGGCTTCAAGATGAGATGTTTTGGGATCTTCTTGAAAGCGTGCACATAGACAAACACTAAACATAATGTCTGGTCTACTAGCCGTAAGACAGAGTAAACTACCAATCATTCCTCTACATTTAGTGCTATCTATGGATTTTCTTTCTTCATCCTTAGTGAGTTTGGTTTAGGAGAACATGGATGTTTTCATAGGTTTTGAGTCTTCAAGACCAAATTTCTTAAGCATATCCTTGATATGCTTGGATTGGTTGAAGAGTATCTCATCATTTAATTTGGAGACCTAAGAAAAAGTTTAGTTCCCCCATTATACTCATTTCAAACTCGTCATGTATGATTTTTGAGAAATCATTGCATAGCTCTTGACAAGTTAAACCGAGCATAATGTCATTCACATATATCTGGACTATGATAACATGTGTTTCCTTTTTCATGGTGAAGAGAGTATTGTCTACTAAGAAAGTCTTAAGTCAATTATACCAATCTTTTGGTGCTTGCTTAAGTTCGTATAATTTTTTTTTGAGTTTGTGAACATGGTTTGGTTTTTCAAAATTGGCAAATCCGGGAAGATGTGCTATATATACTTGTAACAATTCTAGACACCTAGATGTAGATACCATATTTTAAGCCTTATGGCTATTATGAACTTGTTTCCCAATTTTGCAAGCATTACAAAAGTATTGGTCATATTAACATAGGTTCCTAACGAGTTCCTTAGATGATATGGATTGAATTAACTTTATATTGGCGTGACCTAATTGTCGATGACATAGGGTTGAGTTTTAGTCCAAGAATGTAAGACAAAGCTAGTCTTTAGGTGTTTTATCTAACATATACGTTATTCTTTAAAACACCTTTTCCTACTGTTATGCCGTCTCTAAGTATTTTACTTCCATTTTTACTTAAAAAGGATGTTATACTTTTTGCGGCACAATTGACTTATACTAAGAAAGTTAAAAGCTAAACTATCTACAACATCAATATAGAGAGTCACGAGAGATCTTACCTTTTCCGATGATTTTACTTATAAGAATGCTACCGAATATGACATTACCTCTGTTGATACTTGGTAGGTTGAGAAGAGACTTTTGTTTCTCGTTAAGTGTCTTGAACTCCCATTACCTTTAATCTACTCATCTGGATCTAATTTAACTTTCAAGCACACCTAAAGAAAACTCAAACATTTGGTCCCCAATATCTCATAAGTCCGTTTGGGTTAAACATAACATTACCACGGCTCACTAATATCTAGGAGATAATCACAGGGGATTGAGGCCAATTGTTCTCTAAGCATGGTTCCTTCATAGAATGAGGAGTCTACAGTTGTTTTAACTTTATTCTTATTTTTAACCCGATCTTTTCCTATGGTTGTACTAGTGCTAGGTTTTCTAGATGCCTTAATAAATTTAGTACAATCCGAATTATGACCTTTCTGTTCAATTACTTTACCTGCGGATCCCTTGGGGATACCTGGCGGATCCAATATTTTGGATCCGTTGGATCCGTGAGTCTTTGACTCAGTTGGAACAACAGTTTTATTTACTTTTATCATTTGATTCTGAAAGTCACTTAAATATCCATTTCTCATAAAATCTGGTTTAAAACTACCATGAGGCATTTTTAGTAACCTCATTGTGTCATCTGCACAGTTTATGTGCTTATCGAATCTTTTGAATTTGGTGTTTTGTTTGGCAAGATTTTCTAGTGTAAACTTTAGTGTTTCTATTTCATGTTTTAGTTTCTGACATAAAACACATGTTTTAATACTTTTAACTTTTTCTAACCCTATGACTTTTTCTTCTAACTGATGAATTTGGTTTTCTAAAAATTTATTTTTAGTTTTTAAGAACTTATTTTTGCTTATGATTTTTAGAGTGGTTTCACGTAGTTTGTTATATTCTATATCTAGCGTGTCATCATTAATGAAAGAGTATGACGAGTCAGAATGTACCTCTTCTGTGTCGTGAGTCATGAGAGCAACTTCGTCGTTCTTAGGCTCATCATTATCTCCTACACTATCACTCCAAGCTCCACTGACAAAGGCTCTTTGAGACTTGTTCTTTGGAAGCTTTGGGCATTCTCTTATAAATTGACTAGAATCTCTACATCTAAAACACTTTCTATCTACCTTTCCTTTTCTATCTTCATGGTTTTGTTGGAAGGATTTCTTTTCTTTATGAGGAGGTCTACCGGGCTTTCCTCGTCTTCTAAAGAATTTCTTGAAATCTCTTACGGCCATGGCATATTCTTTATCTTCACTACTAGAACTAGATTATGTATCACTACTTGATTCTACTCTAGCTTTTAAGGCAATGGACTCCACTTTCTCCTTTTTGCCTTTGACTATTTCTTAATCTTTTTCCATTACCATCTCGTGAACTTTGAGATTTCCTATGAGCTCGTCCAGTGTTATTCTTGAAAGATCCTTAGATTCTTCAATGGCTGTCACCTTTGCTCTCCACTTCGGGTGGAGTGCTCTTAGAAATTTCCTGACAAAATTCTTACTAGAAAAAGATTCGTCAAGTGCTTTAAGAGATGTAATAATAGTATTAAATCTAGCAAACGCACTATCAATGGTCTCATCTTCAGAGATAACAAATTGTTCATATTGTTGAACAAGAAGATCAATTTTGTTATCTTTGACTTGTGAGTTCCCTTGATGAGTGATAATTAGTGATTGCCAAATATCTTTAGCCGTTTTACACATAAAAACTCTTTCATATTCTTTCTTAGGTAAGGCATTGTAAAGCATCATTTTGGCTTCATTATTTTTGGCAATCAACTTCTTTTGTTCATCACTGTGACGAATAAAAGAAGTTCCTACATCCCGACCACCTGAAATATCATTACTTATGGGCTTGTAATCACCCTCTACAATAATATACCACAGATCTATGTCCTTTGACTTCACATATGTCTCAAAGCGATTTTTCCAATATATGAAACAATTTGGTTCAAATAGTGGTGGTCTTTGCATAGATTGCCCTTCTTTAAAGTTTTCAAAATCTATTGATCGTTTCAAGTTTTTAAAATACAATATATTTTGAAAATCATGAGTAACACTTCTTTGGTACCAATTGTGGAAAACTAGAAGGGGGGTTGAATAGTTTTACCGTTTAAAATTAATTCGCTTTGTGACTTAATATAACACCCCCATTTTCGGAACGCAGCGGAATACAACACGGGGTGCTATTTATTAGTCACATCATACAAGCATAGTAAACGACTCAAAATAGAGACGTTTATAATAAAACATTCACATTCGATAAAATCAGAGTAAGCAAAAGAAGGTCCCAAAGTTCAACACAACACAAGTGTTTGAAGCAACATAAGTTTAAACATGGCATAAGTTTAAAAGTTTAAGTTTCATCGAATGTGATTTTAAAACATGGGCCATCATTTTCGATATCCATATCCTTGCGCCACCCATCCAAGCTTTAACATATCACGGACCTGGGATAAAACATGCTAAAAAGGTCAACATAAAGTTGAGTGAAATCCATAGAGTTCAATAAGTAATAAGTTGAATACAAGTATCATTCATCGGGCGACAAGTAATGCATATACAAGTCGTGTAGTTTGATTATAGTTTGAGCTCATGGCACCGAACCTTAACTGTGATAAATAATGTCCCCCAAGTGGTAAGTTTGCCAATTTTACCAAGATCTTCTAAATATTATGCTACCCGTTTCAATATGAGCAATAATCATCTGGACAGGCTTGTCAGGCCAAATATGCATATTCATAATACTAGCGTTCCCAACGGAATTAACGGTTCATGAAATTTGGGGCTTTAAGCGGCAAAAGATTACTCAATAACTATAATCATGTATCGGGTCAAGCATACCAAAAGCTACTTGTATTTAGTTTTAAAAACTAGCATGTATCCCCCTCGTGAGGTTTATAAAACATTAAAATGAGTAAAGGCGAGGCTATGAACTCACCGTGAATAAAGGAAGTAGTATGAAACAAGCAAGTGAGGAAAATAGCCGCGAAGCTCTACGATGAACCTAAATAGATATACGTTTGTCTTAGGTTTTTGAAAATAAACATTGATGCAATTTAGCTATATATATAAATTATGATCTTAATTATGCTTGGTACATAATTTCTATATACTTAACAAGTTCTAATAAAAATGGTCTTTAAGTATGACATGTACATTTCTTACAAAAATTCAAGTTTATAGTCCCTTTTTATTCCTAAGTCCAAAATAAGTGCTAAAGGTCCAATCTAAGTCTAAGGGTTCAATTTAGTCAAAGGGGTCAATTCTTAGTCAAAAGGGTCAGTTTATGACTAAAGGTCCATATTATATTAGGTGGTTCAAAATGAAACTTAGGGGTCCAAATTCATAAGTTATTAACCTTTTCATAACTTTTAACTCAAAATCTGATGGAATTTTTATAACTTAACCATTTCTAAAAATTCATATCTCTCAAACCGTAAGTCAAAAAATTATGTTCTTTATGTCCCCGGAAAGGTATTCATCTGTACTAACAAGTTTTGTGGGTCCCACTAATTTAGAAATTTCGTAACAGTAGTGAATTTCTGAAATCACCAATATCACAACAGTCCCACTAAAAATACAATATCTTGAGTTCTACAGGTCCAATTAATTCCCCGTTTGCGGCCACGTTTAAGTTAAGATGTTATCTACAACTTTTATGTTTTGAGTAACAGTGGGTTATTCACAAAAAAATGACTTTTATACGTTTCAAATCTGTTACTCAGAATGTAACATGTTTCACTAAAATATTTCTAGTTTAATCATCGTAATGAGTTATTCAATGAAATACCCGTCAAAACGACCGCAAGACATTGATCTACAACTAAATATTTTTAGTTTATGTCCAAAGTTCACTGATAAAATCAGTTTATTACGTCTTTACCCCTGATCAGAAACAACTGTTGCATGTCTAGTCCTTTAGTGTTTTTATTGTTTTCTAAGCTATGTACCAAGCCTAACCAAGCATAATAATTTATATAATATTAAAATACATCAAGATTTATAATATTTACAGAAGTGAAAATAAAATAAAATGAAGAGTATGTGAGGAGTTTCTTACAAAAGTGATGAACAAGCAAAAATCTTTCAAGAACAAAGATCAATGATCAACCAAATGACACCACCAAGGATAACTGTTGTAAGCTTGAAGGAAGATCTTTATAAGGTCGTGAGGGTCTTCCACCTTGATTGCGTGGTTTTGTAACCTTACAACAGGTTTTACCTCTCAAGGGATCTCAAGAGGCTTACAACCCCACCAGGCAGTGTACCTGACCGATGTAGTATAGTGTAGTGGTAAGTACGGGGGATTGATCGTTCTCCACAGGGAATAGTGTTCGTTAGGTATGAAAGGCTACTCTAATTAGGTCTAAGGGTTGAGGAAGATTCTTTTTATGTTTTTATATTTTTATGAAAGCAAGTAAAATCTCGGTTTTGAAGGAGTGGGCGGAATTAGTTGCTAGTCAACTAACCCAATTTACTACGAATGCAAATAAAATAAAATAACAAAAATGAAATGTGGTGAGAAACTTATGTGTAGAGAAATGTGTTTACTTAGATTTCCTTACTCCCTAACTATCTTTTACCGGTTAATTAGTGTGTATTAGTCGCGTGGATGACGGGTGTATTCCTTAATACCATTCGTGGGGTGGCGTACTTACTTCCCCAAACTCTACAAGCTCCTACTTCACTCCTATGTCGAGCCGGCTAGGAAGCTCCTAACATGGGATCACTAGAATTCGCTTGTGCATTAAATACAACCATAAAAACCTTTAGTACGCATTTGGTTCATGTTTCTTAAGACGTTCAAGCAAGTTACCGAATAGGAAGTTAGCCAGTTTTCTTAAGCCTAACATAGATAAACAATCATCCAATACAACTAACAACACACTAATAACCAATAATCAATAGCTAGGTTTCATTAGATCTAAGCAAACACAAGATAAAATTAGCCTAACATGTTAAACAAAAGACAAGCATAAGATAGAATCAAACAACACATAGACATATTGAATGATTAATTGATAACTTATCTTTCAATGAAACATGGAAGATCTCAAGGCAAAAAGCCCTGAAAAAGTAGCTAAAATCGTCTTAGGGTTTTATCCCAAAATTCCACACACTAAGCTCTCCCTTAATGACAAAAGATTAGAAAACTATATATAGATTTTTGGATCTGACGGCGTCACCTTATGGAGTGTGACGCCGTCACCTCGCCGCTTTTAGGGTTCTCGGATGACCTTCTTGACGCCGTCCCTCTTTAGCTCTTCAAAAATCCATTCTGGCTTATCAAGGCTTGACGCCGTCAGCTCGTGAACGTGACGCCGTCCCCTTATGATTTAAGCCGTGACGCCCTTGATCAAGTTAAAGCGTGACGCCGTCAGAATTCACATGCTATTTTCACTGGCTTATCATGAGTAAATTTCACGTCCAACTTTTCTTGCCAAAGCATGACGCCGTCCAGAGTAAATTGTGACGCCGTCAAGAGTAACTTTTAGCCGATTTTTGAGACTTTGCCGTTTTCTTCACTTTAATGCTCCAAAAACGTCCAAAATGCCTCCTTTTCCAGATTTCTCCTCAAAAGTACCTAAAATGACAAAAGGAACGATTTAGGGCAATATTTGATCAAATAAATACGATTTAGGGCTTAAATGACCCCTTAAAAGCGGTACACTTTTCGCCTCATCAAATACCCTTACACTTGAGATTTGCTTGTCCTCAAGCAAATGCGCTTTTATTCTAATCAAAATACAAGTTAGGGGTCATTTAATGCTAACATAAAAGTAATTACAACAAATAATCGTTCCACTTCAATCATAATAAGCACGGAGATTATAAACTAGCACCTCACAAGTAGTGTTTAGATACTCACATCTCTCAAGTGTCATCAAAATAAATCTCATAAATGAAAACGGAAAATATCTCTCACTACCTGTCATAGTAAATAGATTACCATAGGCTTGGGAAAGGATCGAAAACCTCCTCCACTAGGCGTAAGCACCTAAGATAAACTATCAAAGAGGGCTTTTAAATGGGTTATAACGTAAGGTGTAGGGAAAAGGAAAACACGGTTTGGTTGGATAAAGGATATTTTACTGGTGGCGAGTTAAAAATCTTGATCAATTACATGTACTATACAATGTTGCTAAGCCAAGACTAGACTCGATTTTAAGCTAGAAACGAAATAACAAAATAACAAAAATATAAAACAAACATAAAATAAAACGGGATGGTAGTCCGTATGTTTTTTCTATTTTTCATTTTCTCATTTTTTTTGTATTTTTCTTGATTTTTTTTTTTTCAATTTTTTTTTTTTTTTTTTTTTTTTTTTTTTTTTTTTTTTTGCATACACTTTTACCCTACCATCCAAAATAATACATCATAGAGGCATTGCATCCCCCTTACACTTGAATTTTTACATAACTTTACAAATAACTATTCTAATGACTCGAATTAAGATAATTGAAAAACTTGGAGTACTTTTAAAACATTTAGCACATATGGGGGTAATAAATGATGTTCTTCCCCATTACTCCATTACACTAGTACTTTACCCATGAGTCCCAATCGTCCCAAAACAATATGTACAAGGATATGACTCGACTTAGCAACCATGTAATCAATTAGATAATTAACTAAGGTTTAAACAAATGTTGTAACAATAATGCACTAAAAATGAGTGCATACAAGGTAGGCTAAGGCGATTTGGGTGTACATTTTAGTGGGGTGTAAACAAATTCTTCCTTTAAGTAAAATGCTTAAAGGTCGAAACGAAAAGATAGGCTCTGAGGGGTGTACTAGGGGTATCGTGTACTAAAAATGAGTACAACGCAAAGGGTGTGGGAGAATTACTTGACCAATGTAGCCAATGTAATTATAACAAAAACACAGGTGTAAAACAATGGGTTAATCCTAATGCCTCTTATCATGTAGTAAATCTAACTACACGAATGTAGTCTCACTTGTGGCCTTGGAATGGTCCTAACGCAAGTTCTAGAATCTAAGTGCTACCGGTACACACATCATAGCATAAATGCTTTTCCTACCAATTCTAGGGGCGAACCTCACATATTTGGGGTGGAAAATTTTTTAGTGGTACGGTTTTTGTGCTAGTCATATAACTCCTATCCGTGAGACGCTTATTAAGATCAAAGTTTCACTCCTATATGTTGTAAAAAATTTTAAATTTGGCACTAAAATTACCTTAACAGGTATTTCTCTCAGTTTTATTACACATCTATTATTAAACAAACAAAAATCAAGCGCAATTGTATTCTCTAAAATCGTACTTTTACCCCCCCCCCCCTTACACTTAAGATGAACATTGTCCCCAATGTTCAAATAATAAGATTTAAAAGCAAAAAGTAAAAGAATGAAATCAAATACTCCCCTGATTCGCTCGGTGGATAATGAAATTACACGGTTAAATCTTCCTCCAAAGAGAATGTTGAAGCTCCATGACTAATGCATCGCCATAAGCTTGATTCCATAAACATCTCCTTGTCCAAAATAACCTGTTAAACCTGAGAAAACAAACACGAAAACCTGCATAACATCGGCGGGAAAAATCTATATATAAGGATATAATGCTTGTGGAATGAAAATTTTGCAGATTCCTGGAGATTATAAGTTGGAGATTTTAATAAAAACTTTTTATGAAAACAAAACTTTCAAAAATTTCTGGAAATTAAATCTGACGCCGTCAGGTTATAACCCCTGACGCCGTCAGAAATGACCTGACAAAAATTTTCGTTTTAAGTTTCCGGAAAATTTCTGGAAAAACCTTTACCTTACTTCCTGGAAATCCTGCAAAACATCATGATGACTCGATACAAGCATTTGACTCAAACAAATACGAATATGTATGCTAATTTATTATTATTACGATTCATGTTCATTTGTGTTCTAATAAACCGATTTAGATTTCCCTTACACTTATCTTTTGCAAAATACCTTTATATGTAGTTAAGACGAAGTTAAAAACAACATAAAGCATTTTCACAAATTAGTTTTGAACATGAATCAATAATGATAAAAATTAAACACACATACGGAAACAAATAAAAACAAACAAACAAATAAATAAACACACAAAGCAAATAAAACAAATAAAGCTTGGGTTGCCTCCCAAGAAGCGCTTTTCTTTATTAACGAGTCTTGTAGCTAGACTCAAAGTCACGGGGTCTACGTTTTTCCGTTTTGCTTCTCAATTGCCCCCCTAATCATCCTAACAACCTCCATATCAATTTTGTATTTAGGTCCAAGGTTTAAGCAATCTTTATAATAAAGGCTTCTCCTATTCCAAACATGGTCCATGCCTTTTTCTTTATCCTCTTCATTGATGTCCTCAATCGCACCAATGTTGTCCATGTCAAATCGAGGCACAAAACGAAACTCGTTAACCCGATAAGGCATCCTATATGTGATCCTATCTATGTGATTAGAAAACTGAACCGTGCCTTTCAAACGGTCATACCTTAAATTGGATGCTTCGATAAATGGCTTACCTAACACAACGCGAGATAGGCGGCAGTCAACAACACTTGCCATATCTTCTAAAATCATGAAGTTGGTGACAAAGGTAAAGCTCCCAACAAGGATATGTATATCCTTAATTCTTCCAACGAAGTTACAAACTCCGCCTGGACACTTGGGGTCCATCCTAGGCTCAAGTGGTGTGTTTATGATTTGGCTATAGAGGCCTGAGGACATAACGTTGATTGGGGATTCACAGTCAATGTAAGCATGCTCAACGTATTGGTACCCAATCATACATGGTATCTTCACATTCTCGGGATCACCTCTCTTAATCTTTGGGTCAATTCTAACAAAAGGTGGTCGAGGGTTATCAACTAGGTTGTTATAGTAAGCAATCTCCTCCTTAGTGGGGTATTCATTGAAATAATCATCAAACCTAGGATCTACCTTCACTTCTTCAATTTTCTCAATCAACTTATCAACCGTAAGATTATTACGTTCTAAGTAATTATCTGAGTATATGGCGGTCCCTAAGTTGTTCAAGGCATAATCAAGCTCTATATCAATCATTCTACTGAGCTCCCTGAGCTCACTAATCTCATTCTCAAGTTGGCTACGCAACAAAGCCACTTCGCCAGGTGTAAGGGGTGGATTCGCGTTTTCCATAATGGCAAACTGAATAGTCAATGAAAATCTGTTACGAACAAAAGCACAAAGAAAATAGATAGACTAAAGAAAACCTAGAAAAATAAAATAAAAATCTCACTAGAAAGGAATCTAGTGAGTAGACCTAATAGAAATAAAAATTCAACCTAAACAATAACTATTCCCCGGCAGCGGCGCCAAAAACTTGATTGCGTGGTTTTGTAACCTTACAACAGGTTTTACCTCTCGAGGGATCTCAAGAGGCTTACAACCCCACCAGGCAGTGTACCTGACCGATGTAGTATAGTGTAGTGGTAAGTACGGGGGATTGATCGTTCTCCACAGGGAATAGTGTTCGTTAGGTATGAAAGGCTACTTTAATTAGGTCTAAGGGTTGAGGAAGATTCTTTTTATGTTTTTATATTTTTATGAAAGCAAGTAAAATCTCGGTTTTGAAGGAGTGGGCGGAATTAGTTGCTAGTCAACTAACCCAATTTACTACGAATGCAAATAAAATAAAATAACAAAAATGAAATGTGGTGAGAAACTTATGTGTAGAGAAATGTGTTTACTTAGATTTCCTTACTCCCTAACTATCTTTTACCGGTTAATTAGTGTGTATTAGTCGCGTGGATGACGGGTGTATTCCTTAATACCATTCGTGGGGTGGCGTACTTACTTCCCCAAACTCTACAAGCTCCTACTTCACTCCTATGTCGAGCCGGCTAGGAAGCTCCTAACATGGGATCACTAGAATTCGCTTGTGCATTAAATACAACCATAAAAACCTTTAGTACGCATTTGGTTCATGTTTCTTAAGACGTTCAAGCAAGTTACCGAATAGGAAGTTAGCCAGTTTTCTTAAGCCTAACATAGATAAACAATCATCCAATACAACTAACAACACACTAATAACCAATAATCAATAGCTAGGTTTCATTAGATCTAAGCAAACACAAGATAAAATTAGCCTAACATGTTAAACAAAAGACAAGCATAAGATAGAATCAAACAACACATAGACATATTGAATGATTAATTGATAACTTATCTTTCAATGAAACATGGAAGATCTCAAGGCAAAAAGCCCTGAAAAAGTAGCTAAAATCGTCTTAGGGTTTTATCCCAAAATTCCACACACTAAGCTCTCCCTTAATGACAAAAGATTAGAAAACTATATATAGATTTTTGGATCTGACGGCGTCACCTTATGGAGTGTGACGCCGTCACCTCGCCGCTTTTAGGGTTCTCGGATGACCTTCTTGACGCCGTCCCTCTTTAGCTCTTCAAAAATCCATTCTGGCTTATCAAGGCTTGACGCCGTCAGCTCGTGAACGTGACGCCGTCCCCTTATGATTTAAGCCGTGACGCCCTTGATCAAGTTAAAGCGTGACGCCGTCAGAATTCACATGCTATTTTCACTGGCTTATCATGAGTAAATTTCACGTCCAACTTTTCTTGCCAAAGCATGACGCCGTCTAGAGTAAATTGTGACGCCGTCAAGAGTAACTTTTAGCCGATTTTTGAGACTTTGCCGTTTTCTTCACTTTAATGCTCCAAAAACGTCCAAAATGCCTCCTTTTCCAGATTTCTCCTCAAAAGTACCTAAAATGACAAAAGGAACGATTTAGGGCAATATTTGATCAAATAAATACGATTTAGGGCTTAAATGACCCCTTAAAAGCGGTACACTTTTCGCCTCATCACACCTACAGCCACAAAAACATTTTGTGAGCTAAAGAAAATATAGGAAGAAGAATGGTTCATAAAACCTTCAAAAACATCAACAAAACCTTCAAAAAAGTGATTCAAACCACCATCTTTTGAGAGTATCTTCAAGATGATGTTGTATAGATGATTTTATGATAAAAATCAAGATGATGTGAGTGGTTTTGTGTGTGATTTTCGGCAGAAAATGGAGGAGAGAAATGGATGGTTTTTAGGTTTTTAGTGAGATTTGCATGGAAGATAAAAATGATGAGATTTATGGGAAAATGGAAAATGAAGAGTGTGAATATGGTGATGAGGGTGGCCGGCCTAGGCCTTAAATGGGGAGGGTTTATATATATATATTTTTTAAATTGTTAGTTAAATATAAAAATGTAAGGGTGTAATTGTTTAAAACGCGAATAGTTGCTAAAAATTAACAAAATTGTGAAACGAAGTGGGAAATGTGAAAAATAGAATTACTTGGCTCCTATGAGTAAATGAAGGAATATAGAATCACTTGAGACAAGGATCGGGATAGAAATCCTAAGCACGGCTCGAGAAAAGCTAAAAACGCGAAGTTTGCTAAATCGGGTAAAAATTAAAAAGTAAATTTTTACTCAAGAGGAAATGAAATATATTATGGTTTAAAGAATGACTTGAATTTATGAAATGTCACATCACGTACCCCTTAAGAGAGCTCCGTCCTGGAGCTTAACTCGCTTTATCTCCTGACGGTTCATTTGCGAAAAGATGAGGATACTTGCTCTATGTACCGTTGAGCCTTAATACGAGATATGATTTTTAATTGGGACGCGTCTCTATCGCCTTTGATTATTAGTGTTTTGTTGTTGTGTGGAATACAAACAACTTTTTCACCACAGACAATAACCGCATTTCGATCGGATAACCAATCCATTCCAATGATGACATCAAAAGTTCCAAGTTCAATTGGCATGAGGTCAATACTAAATGGGTGGTTCGCTAGATTTATGGTGCAACCCCTTAGAATAGAATTTGTACTAACCAATTTCCCATCGGCTAATTCGACTTCGTAACTATAGTTTAACTTAACCGGGTTAATATCTATCAATGCACTAAAACTAGTTGACACAAAGCTTTTGTCTGAACCCGAATCAAATAAAACCTTAGCATAATGATTGTGAAGTAGAAACGTACCCGTCACGACATTCGGGCCTTGTTGCTCTCCGTTTCCCATCACATACACACGACTACAAGCATTCCCAGCTTGATCATTCCCATTCTTCGGGCAGTTGTTTCTGTAGTGCCCTTTTTCCCCACAACCATAACAAGTTACAATTGGCTGAGCATTAGCACCCGTAGCAATAGCCTTACCCTTACAGTTTTCTGGGAGATGACCTTGCTTTCCGCAATTGTTACATTTCTCATAACAGTTGCCAGGGTGATGCATCTTACAATGATTACAGTAAGGATGAAGTCCAGCGTACCCACCTCTTCCTGTTGGGGCTTCAGTCATTGCCCTCACATTCTCTCGTCTTCTATTCTGCTGTTGGTGATGATCGTTGTTGCGGCTCTGGTTGTTGTTGTTGTTTCCCTTCTTCTCATCATCCCAGCTTCTCTTGTTTTGGTGGTTGTTGTTTGCATTCTGTGTTGTCCCATCCTCCACTACTTGTGCCATCAGCTTTTGAGTAACACGAATGGCTTCTTCCAGAGTTTTTGGGTTAGATGTTGTCATGTCCCCCTTAATGCTTCGTGGAAGACCTTTGAGAAAAGCTTCTAGCTCCCTTTCGAAATCAGGAACCACACTAGGACACAAAACCTTCAGCTCTTGGAACCTTCTGATATAAGTTTCGATCTCATAACCTTTCACCGATAGATTATAAAACTCTGTCTCAAGCGTCCTTATCTCACTACGAGGACAAAACTTTTCGGTCATCTTTTTCTTGAGATCGGTCCACGTGGTTGCATGGGCTGCTTCAATCCCAATAGGTTGAACGTAAGAGTTCCACCATGATTTAGCATGTTCCAACAGAGTACCTGCAGCGTACTTGACTTTGCAATCCTCTGAGCAGTTGTTGAGAATAAACGCGGTCTCA
Organism: Artemisia tridentata subsp. tridentata; assembly: GCA_021014915.2. Lineage (NCBI taxonomy): Eukaryota > Viridiplantae > Streptophyta > Magnoliopsida > Asterales > Asteraceae > Artemisia > Artemisia tridentata. The sequence continues at coordinate 122,668,379 of CP139506.1, forward strand.
CAGCTTTCAAACCAGTGAATCAAGGTAACCGCTCCCTCAGTTCCTTTAAATTTTATGGGTTCACAACCAAGTAACTTCTTGTAGGTATAACCACATGCCACAGCATCACCGGCAGCCCCAGCGGCTCCAGCACCGCCACCGGCATTATTAGCTCTTGTAGCTCGATCCTCGACTAAAGTTGCGGCTACGCTGTCAACGACTAACTTTCGTATAGCTGCATCAGACATTCTCTTTGGTGGCATGATTCTATCACAACACAAGAAAATTTGGATGAGTATTCATACAATGACATAAATCACGTACGAGTAAACCGAACATAAAAGAGGTTACAACAATATAGAGTGGAATTAAGAAATAGAAACTTCATCATTCATCACAAAGGATTAATACATTGTTGGTCGTATTACAAAACTTGACGAAGTCATCATAATTAACGATAATAGTTCTACTAACTGATACTTTCAGTTTAGTGATTACAAGACAAGGAAACAACGATGAAATACAACGAAAGAAAATAAAAGTACATAGACTACTGGGAGTCACGAGGGGATCCACGTGGCTCTGGTGGTGAGGTCTTTCCATAAACAGCTAATACATCAATAGCATCACACGGCCTCTCATCAACCATCCCCGCACGGATCATCTCCTCCCAATGATCATAGGCCCAACGCCTCATCTCATACAAATCCTTCTCAAGGCTCTCCTTCCACATGTCCGCGAACATTAGAGCTAACTGAGTGTCCTCTAACTTATGCTTCAACCTCTTGTTCTCACTTTTGACACCCTCATCATCTAGTTCTCGGACACGTTTTCCCAACAACGACACCTCACGATCAGTCTTATCAACGTGGTGTTCCACTACACCCAAATCAAAATCTAGCAAATCTATACGTTTATGTCCAATTTTGTCTCTAGATACTGCAGCAGCCCCGTCAAGTTCCCTAACACTCATTTGCCTCTCTAAAAGTCTAACTTTACCATGGAGATAGTTAATGTCTCTCCTCATATACCTAGGTACTAGATCCTCGAGTTCATAAGTGGCAGGAGTGGCTGAGGATGATCCACCCCTTTCATGAATACTCCTAGGATATCTGCGTCCTGAGAGTGGTACCTGTCTAATAGTACCAACAGTAGCAGCTTCCTCTATTTCTGGCTCAGAGTCAGATGAAGTGTCAGGTATAGATGGTGGTGGATAAGGAAAACCTGGTGCCTCATAAGGATAGATCAGTTCAGATTCATCTTCGTCTGAACTCACATCTTGAAATATCAGCACATTCTCTTCTTCAGCCTCTTCTTCTTCTGGCTCTTGTTCCTCTTCTTCTTCTTCCTGTTCCTGTTCCTCTTCCTCTTCTTCTTCTTCTTCTTGATTTTCAAGATCATCATTAGGAAAGTTGAATACATGATTAGGTCATGGAGGAACTGGTAGAGGTTCTTCCGGTGCAAGCTCGGGTTGAGCTGGCTTGTCCTCCGGAATGTCTACCTCATGATCGGGTGGGAGTGGAAGTGCCATGATAAATCTGAAAAATTATATATATACATATAATTAGTATTAGGAAAAGAAATATTATTATGAAAATAATATTTGTGTAAGTAAGTGAGTGAGTAGTGATGCTTAAATAATAAGCAAGATGATCGACAAATATTTCATGTACAAATGATAATATTTATTTATTTATATGCATACGTATAACAACGGTGCAATCAAGTGGTGCGTATAAATTTTGGATAAAAGTAAGAAGAATAGTTATGCTTACTAGTAGCATAAATAATAAGAATCTTGTGCATAAAGATTTTATATTTATCAAGTGATAATTCGCGGATAATCGAACGAGTTAAGAATAATTATAGTGCTTATATAATTACTTTCAATATAGTAAGATTAAGATATATATACGAAGAAGAAATAGGAAGCTCGGGAGTAGGCACGCATGGATATCGGGCAAAATGATGGAAACTCATGATTTTTGAAAAAAATAAATGATTATAGTCTAGGTTTTTAAAAATTTAACCTAGTTCACTATAACATGTGCTCTGATACCAATCTATAACACCCCCATTTTCGGAACGCAGCGGAATACAACACGGGGTGCTATTTATTAGTCACATCGTACAAGCATAGTAAACGACTCAAAATAGAGACGTTTATAATAAAACATTCACATTCGATAAAATCAGAGTAAGCAAAAGAAGGTCCCAAAGTTCAACACAACACAAGTGTTTGAAGCAACATAAGTTTAAACATGGCATAAGTTTAAAAGTTTTAGTTTCATCGAATGTGATTTTAAAACATGGGCCATCATTTTCGATATCCATATCCTTGCGCCGCCCATCCAAGCTTTAACATATCAGGGACCTGGGATATAACATGCTAAAAAAGTCAACATAAAGTTGAGTGAAATCCATAGAGTTTAATAAGTAATAAGTTGAATACAAGTATCATTCATCGGGCGACAAGTAATGCATATACAAGTCGTGTAGTTTGATTATAGTTTGAGCTCATGACACCGAACCTTAACTGTGATAAATAATGTCCCTCAAGTGGTAAGTTTGCCAATTTTACCAAGATCTTCTAAATATTATGCTACCCGTTTCAATATGAGCAATAATCATCTGGACAGGCTTGTCAGGCCAAATATGCATATTCATAATACTAGCGTTCCCAACGGAATTAACGGTTCATGAAATTTGGGGCTTTAAGCGGCAAAAGATTACTCAATAACTATAATCATGTATCGGGTCAAGCATACCAAAAGCTACTTGTATTCAGTTTTAAAAACTAGCATGTATCCCCCTCGCGAGGTTTATAAAACATTAAAATGAGTAAAGGCGAGGCTATGAACTCACCGTGAATAAAGGAAGTAGTATGAAACAAGCAAGTGAGGAAAATAGCCGCGAAGCTCTACGATGAACCTAAATAGATATACGCTTGTCTTAGGTTTTTGAAAATAAACATTGATGCAATTTAGCTATATATATAAATTATGATCTTAATTATGCTTGGTACATAATTTCTATATACTTAACAAGTTTTAATAAAAATGGTCTTTAAGTATGACATGTACATTTCTTACAAAAATTCAAGTTTATAGTCCCTTTTTATTCCTAAGTCTAAAATAAGTGCTAAAGGTCCAATCTAAGTCTAAGGGTTCAATTTAGTCAAAGGGGTCAATTCTTAGTCAAAAGGGTCAGTTTATGACTAAAGGTCCATATTATATTAGGTGGTTCAAAATGAAACTTAGGGGTCCAAATTCATAAGTTATTAAACTTTTCATAACTTTTAACTCAAAATCTGATGGAATTTTTATAACTTAACCATTTCTAAAAATTCATATCTCTCAAACCGTAAGTCAAAAAATTATGTTCTTTATGTCCACGGAAAGGTATTCATCTTTACTAACAAGTTCTGTAGGGCCCACTAATTTAGAAATTTCGTAACAGTAGTGAATTTATTATTTTTCCCTTTTCTACCCAGTTTTGAAATCACCAATATCACAACAGTCCTATGAAAAATACAATATCTTGAGTTCTACATGTCCAATTAATTCCCCGTTTGTGGCCACGTTTAAGTTAAGATGTTATCTACAACTTTTATGTTTTGAGTAACAGTGGGTTATTCACACAACATGGATATTTATAGTGGTTCGGCTACAAGGACTCTTTTCCTTGCCCTACTCCACTCCTCGAGCCTCTAACTCGAGAGTTTTTCTTCACTAAGAAACAAACTCCCTTCTCGTCGGAGAAAACCTTAATACACGCCGCTTACACCTTTTTCCAGTACAAAGCTAAATACCGGGTTCTTGTTTAAGGAAGAACCAACCTGATGTTGCCTAAATGATTACTGACACTAAGCTAGATGTCGAGTTCTTTACAAGGGTACAACCACTCCCGTTAACTCTATGTGTTTTGAGGACTACAACACTAACCGGATTCTACTGAATAAAAGATGCAACTATGATGCCTAAACTCTAATAAGTTACACAGTAGGTAACTATCAAGTCTTGCAATAGAATGTTGAAGCTTGTCAATGCTTGATCTCTTTTGCTACAAAAGGAAGATCACTAGGAATGAAATAATATGGGTTAGTGATATGCAAATGAAAGAATATATATTTTATACTATGTGAGTGATGAATTGTCCAAATAATCAGCTTGCTATTTATAGGAAAACTGAGTGAACAACTGGCGGATCCGACGGATCCCAAAATTTGGATCCGTCCTTGTATGCACTTGGATCCGCCAGTGCAGGACATCTAATAGATTTCTAAATCTTTCCAAATCTTGCACAATCTTTCCATATCTTCAAATGTCAACTCTTTGGCTTGAAGATCTAAACAAAATATCACAAAATCTTTCCAAGATTGTGTACATGATGCATGCCATGATGTCATCCTAACTTTTGAAAAATAAAGTTTCCATTTTAGGAAATAAACATGTAAATGTATAAAATATAAATTCTAGTGATCTTGTGAAATGTAAATGTGTTCTAAAAAGACTTTAGCTTGTATTTATGATTTGCTAAAAGATATACCTTGTATTTGTCATTAACAAAACTAAGTAAAGATCATAAAATATAAATAACGTTTTTGGGACGATATTTGAATTAACAAATGCGTTTGCTAGATTTAATACTATTATAACTAGTCTTAAAGCTCTTGATGAAGGTTATTCTAGCAAGAATTATGTTAGGAAGTTTCTTAGGGCTCTACATCCTAAATGGAGAGCAAAGGTCACCGCCATTGAAGAGTCAAAGGACTTGGCGACATTATCACTCGATGAACTAATTGGAAACTTGAAGGTTCATGAGATGATAATCAAGAAAGACTCCGATATAGTCAAAGGCAAAAGCGAGAGAGTTAGATCTCTAGCATTGAAAGCCAAAAGGAGTCTAGTGATGAGGAATGTTCGAGTTTCGATAGTGAAGATGAAGAGTATGCGTTAGTCGTTAGAGACTTTAAAAAGTTCTTTAGGAGAAGAGGTAGGTTTGTTAGACAACCTCGTGATGACAAGAAGCCGTCACACAAGAACCGAGTTGAGAAGAAAGGGACAAGTGATAGGAAATGCTTTAGATGCGGAGATCCAAATCACCTCATAGGAGAATATCCCAAACCATCAAAAACCAACAACCAAAGAGCTTTCATAAGAGGCTCTTGGAGTGATAGTGGTGAAGAAGAAGAGAAGAAGCCCAATGATCAAATATACCTAATGGCTCAGGCTTCTAATGAGGTACATTCTGACTCTTCTTATTATAGTAATGATAATTCGTCAATAGATGATAACATACTATATGATGAATATAATAAGCTATGTGAGGTAAGTTCTAAAATTTTAAGTAGAAACAAAACACTAAAATTAAAATTGCATGAACTCGAAATGCAAGTTTTAGAATTAAAGGATCTAGTCAAAAGACTTGAGAAAAATAAAGAAGTAGACGTAGAATGTAGGTCATGCATAAGTCTTCAAGTAGAGAATGAGAAACTCAAAGAAAATGCTTTGAGAATCAATAAGTTTGAAAAAGGAACAAAGACACTTAATGATATACTTGAAAACGTTAGGAATGGTCAACATACCGAAGCGGGCTTAGGATTTGACCCGAATAAAGCTTCGACAAGTAAAACGAAACAAGTAAAATTTGTCAAACCCACAAGTTCTGTTGAAACAGTAAATGGCACCATTAAATTTAGTGGTACTGTGCTACCGTCTGGTGCTGAAGACAGAACTGAGTCGAATTTGAAAAATGATTCAAGTCCTAAACCAAGTCACATAGTTGCAAATGGCACCAAAGTACCTATTGCTAGTATAAAGGAAGTCAAAAGCTTTTACAAACCCTTGTCAACCCCCGGGCTTGGCTTTGTAAAACCCGACACTAGGTCAAAGACTCCTCCACCTAAAAAAATAAATATTCCTAAACCTCGGTCAAGAACTCCTCTACCGAGAGGTAACTCTAGAAGACAAAGTTATCCAAGTAACTATCCCGTGACTTGGAATAACCGTCAACTACAAAGTTACTTGCCATGGGAAATTTGTCCTCCGTTTCTACATCCTAAACAAATGCAACCAATGCATGGGATGTTTAACACTGGCAAATTTGGACCCATGAGATATTGGGGACCAAATGTTTGAATGTTTGTCTTATTCAATAGATATGCTTGGGAATCGACTTGGAGCCTGACGAATGGGTAAAGGATAGTGGATGCACTAATCATATGACGGGTAACCGAAATCTATTCTCATCATACAAGGCATACAACGGAGGTAATGTCACTTTCGGTAGCAAACTTAAGGGCAACATAATAGGCAAAGGTACGATTACTCAAAACTCCCTCACTATTAGAGATGTTGAGCATGTAGATAACTTAGGATTTAAATTGCTTAGCATTAGTCAAATGGTAGATAATAAGTGTAGATTCATATTCTCCGAAGAGGGTAGTGAGATCATTAAGAATGGTGAAACCATAGGCAAAGGAGTTAGGAGGAATGACTTATTTGTTATGAAAATAGGAAATAAGCCTCAGGATAAGATTTGCTTAGCAACCATAGATGATAATTCCACTCTATGGCATAGGAGATTCGGTCACGCCAATATGCGCTTGATACAATCATTGGCGTCTAAGGAACTAGTTAGAGACCTACCTTAGATTAAGTTTGATAAACACTTTTGTAACGCTTGTAAAGTTGGAAAACAAGCTCATTCTAGTCACAAAGCTAAGAATATTGTCTCGACCTCTAGATGCCTAGAACTTCTTCACATGGACTTATTTGGTCCATCCGCCATACAGAGCTACGGAGGAAATTACTACACCTTAGTAATAGTTGATGACTACTCTAGGTATACTTGGACTAGATTTCTTAAGAATAAGACACAAGCTTTCGAGGAATTCGAAATCTTTAGTAAGAAAGTCCAAAATCGACTAGGGTGTACTATAGTCTCAATTAGGATGGATCATGGTCGGGAGTTTGATAATGAAGTGGAATTTGGAGTATATTGCGATGCTAATGGTATTACACACAATTTCTCAGCTCCACGCACTCCACAATCAAATGGGGTAGTTGAGCGGAAAAATCGTACTCTACAAGAGATGAGTAGAACGATGTTGAATGAACAATCAATTCCGCAAAAGTTTTGGTGTAATGCGGTGGACACCTCAACAGACATACTAAATAGGATTCTAATTAGACCTATCTTAGGAAAAACACCATATGAAATCCTGAAAGGTAGAAAACCTACTTTGGAGTGTTTGGAAGCAAGTGCTTCATACTAAACACTAAAGACTACCTCACCAAGTTTGATCCAAAGTCTTATGAAGGTGTTTTCCTAGGTTACTCCCAAAATAGTAAAGCCTATGTTGTCCTAAATAAGGAAACAATGAAAGTCGAAGAGTCACTCAACGTGACATTCGATGAAAGTCCTCCACCAACTAAGACATCACCCTTGGTGGATGATGAATTAGATGAGGATGAAGCCATTAAGGTTAATGGCAAGAAAACCTTAGAAGATGACATTGAGGATGATATAGTCAAAGTTGACAAAGTTGTCAACATTAAGGAATCTAAGAACCATCCTATTGAAAATGTCATAGGAAATCTAAACCAAAGAACCCTTAGGTCACAAGCTCAAAAAAAAAGTAATTTCTTTTTTTTATATCAACCGTAGAACCTAAAAATGTCGGTGAAGCGATTAAGGATGAAAGCTGAGTAGTTTCCATGCAAGAAGAACTTAATCAATTCACCGCAAACCAAGTTTGGGATTTAGTACCTCCACCTAAGAATCAAACCATCATAGGAACTAAGTGGGTGTTTAGGAATAAACTCGACGAAAATGGCGTTGTAACTAGGAATAAGGAAAGGTTGGTAGCACAAGTCTATAACCAACATGAAGGAATAGACTACGATGAAACTTATGCACCCGTAGCTAGATTAGAGTCTATTAGAATACTCCTTGCCTATGCTTGTGCCTTAGACTTTAAATTATACCAAATGGATGTGAAAAGTGCATTCCTAAATGGTTATATCAATGAGGAGGTATACGTTGCACAACCTCCGGGATTCGTTGATTTCGAGAAACCGAATCATGTTTATGAACTCAAGAAAGCACTATATGGTCTCAAACAAGCTCCTAAAGCTTGGTACGATAGAATAAAGGCATTCTTGATTGAACATAAATATACCATGGGAGTGGTTGACAACACACTTTTCACAAAGAAACGTAATTCACATCTCATCATTGTTCAAATATATGTTGACGACATCATATTTGGCTCAACTTGTCCAGAACTGTGCGATGATTTCTCTAAGATCATGCGTGACGAATTTGAGATGAGCATGATGGGCGAATTAAATTTCTTCCTTGGTCTACAAATAAAACAAATGGAAGATGGTATCTTCTTTAATCAATCTAAGTATAGTAAGGAGATGCTTAAGAAATTTAGTTTAGAAGAGTCTAAGCCCATGAAAACTTCCATGTCCACGGAAATTAAACTCACGAAAGATGAAGAAGGTGAGTCCGTGGATAGCACTAAGTATAGAGGTAGGATAGGAAGTTTATTATACCTCACGGCAAGTAGGCCCGACATCATGTTTAGTGTCTGCCTTTGTGCTCGCTTCCAAGAGGATCCCAAAACCTCTCACATTGAAGCGGTTAAGCGTATCTTCCGATACATTAAAGGCACTATACACTTGGGATTATTCTATCCCAAGGGGACCGGTGTAGAAACTATTGTCTATGTCGACTCAGATCATGCGGGAGATTATGTGGATCAAAAAAGTACGAGTGGCATTTGTACCTTTATGGGTTGTTGTCTAACTTCTTGGTTCTCCAAGAAACAAGCGGATCTTGCTATCTCCACGACCGAAGCCGAGTATGAAAGCGCCGGAAAGGCATGTCAACAAGCACTATGGATGATACAAGCCCTTAATGACTATGACATCCATCTAGACAACGTTCCCATTATGTGTGATAATAAAGGTGCTATAGACTTGAGCAAAAACCCCGTTCAACACTCTCGTACCAAACACATCGAAATTCGTCACCACTTCCTTCGCGATAACGTTCAGAAAGGAAACATTTCTATTGAGAAAGTTCCCTCTCAAGACAATATCGCCGACATCCTAACCAAACCTCTCAAACGAGAATCCTTCAACTACCTTCGTCTAGGTCTAGGAATGATGGAACATATTCCATAAGTCTCATGACTATTAAAGTCATCCCGCGTATCCCTCTCATGACTATTTATATATTTCACTGGAAATATTGAAGTCATCTCGTGTGTTTCGTCTCATGACTCTTTGAAGTCATCTCCTTTAGTCTAGTCTAGGTTCTCCTCGTCAAAAGAATTTATTAGGTATAAATTCTTTCCTCGTGTCAAAAAGTCTCTCTAAAACAGCGAGACTTATTCGTCAAAAATCAAAATGGGACAAAAATTCATTCCTACAGATCATGGCACCACTAAAGTGGCACGGTACCATTAAATTTAATGGTACCATAGTACTGTGTATCTGATACATTCCATTTTTCAGCCCTCTTCTCCCACATTATTCATTTTTAACTCTCCCAACTTATGTAATTGCTGTCAAAACCAAACCTCACAGCCCAAAATTCAATCACACCCTTTCAAGATCATAATCAAGGCATTGTTTCTCAAGACTACCAACTACTTTTACATCTTCAACATGACTTGTAAGTCATTTGACTTTACTTTTCCTTAATTTTGAGTCTAGGGTTTGTTGATGCATAAAAATTGAATTGGGGTTTTTCAATTTTGATTAAGTTCCTATGAAATTAGGACTAGGATTAGACAATGCATAACCTTCATGATTCCCTTAACTTAGGATTTGCATAAACCCATATATTTTAGTCCAAATTTTCTTTTGAGAAATTAGTTTTAAGAGGAATCATGTTTAGGATAGTAGTTATTGCATTAAGAGTCTTTAACAATAAAGTCTTTCAAACTTAAAACGTTTTGGCGCCAACAACTTGAAGTCGCCAAACACCCCAATTTCATTATTTTCCAAAAATTTCACGAAACTAGGATCATGAAACACTTTTCGAGCATTATTGATGCCAACTAAAAACGTTTTTCCCATTCATACATGATCTCACAAATATTGATTGAAGTACATATCCAATATGTGCTAATCAACATATTCGTTGAGCAAAAGTGAAAATTAGGAGCGTTTGGGTAATCATATTATTTTTGTTATAGAGTCGAAATTACCGCACCTCCACATAGTTTGCATATAGGCACACACTAAGCACATGTCCTTAAATGAAATATTCTCATTGTTAATTCTTGATAAATTTGTCATAGGTTACAAGGGATTTCACATGTTTGATTACGATCTTGAACTGATAGCCGAATACATTCCCAAACCATCACTTGAACCAAATACCCCACTTTGTCACATACAAAGCTTTCGTCACCTAGAGTCTCATCTCTTCCACGAAGGACGTATTGTCGAGTCATCCTTTCTCAATCATGATCATATCTAAACCATGTTTCAAGAAATCGGATTCGATTGCTTGTTTCGGATTAATGATCTAATCTGTCCTCGGTTTGTCCTTGAGTTCTATAGACAAGTTAAACTCGTACATAACGAGGATCAAACTTTGTCTCTCTAATTCGTGATACAAAACCAAGAAATCTCACTCACTCTTGACCAATTTGCCAACATTCTTGAACTTCCAAACCATGGACAATGTTCATACACAGAAGGTTGGTCTCTCAAAGCCCTCACGAGTCACCAAATCGAGTCTGGTCCTTATAATACCCTCATTCCCACTCCATGTGCGATTAAAGAGCACATTCGTCTTCCTCAAAAAGTTCATGGTTTTCTTAAAGAAAACGGTGAAATTGAGTTCCGTGAGTCTCATGAATATGACTTAGATCCACTCAAAGTCTATGTTGATGAAATTCATCCACATCTACGTAGATGGATAGAAGTCATCCGTGAAAATGTCTTTTGTCTTCCTCACAACCGTGAGCAACTTCCGGCGTGTTGTGCTCATATGTTGACTCGTCTATATCGTTTTGTCATGAATTCGTTCCCTCACCTCCAAAACAATCGATATCTCCTTGTTGAACCCACCATGGCTCCTCTAACTCAAAACGCCTACACCTCTCTATACTAGGAATGTGCATCATCTCAAGGGAACCATGATGACGGTTCGGCATCTTGCTATGATGTTTCATCAAGTGATGATGAATGAGGGTTTACTCAAGTCAATGGAACTATTAGAACTTTTATAATTAACTATAGTAGGGATTATTATTGTTTGTCATCTTGCATGCTTGATATTTAATCTATCACCTTGCATGAATTATTTTATGAGATATTTGGATGATAGTTTATTTTGTCTCTTATATTTGCACGCTTATGAATTATCTTAGCAATTTGCATGACAATCTTTATGTGCTAGGAGTAGCTTAATATGGGACACATTAGGAAAATAAATCTTTAGTGAATTAAGGCAAGAACATTTCCTTCAAATAGTCCTCCTAGAAAACTTACTTTAGCTGCCCAGAAATAGCCTGCACAGGAAAATTCGTGACTCCAATGTCACGGTACCGTTAAATAAGCTACGGTACCATTAAATTTAATGGTACTGTATGGTATTTAGTGGTACCGTGCCCTTGTTTGACGAATTTTCACTGTTTCCTCTAGATCCCTGAACCACAAACCTCAAACCTGCAAATTTTGCAAACTCACATACACCCCAAGATTCCCCTCCTACACCATAGGACACTCCCATTCAAATTCCCCAACTCTTGACTATATAAGGCTTCACCATTGCAAGCTTATCTTGCACTTCATCTTCAACCTCAAACAACCCAATCACCATGTCTTCCACACAAGGATCAACAAACCATATTTCCAAGAAACCTAGAATAACCGTAAGACCACCATCCAAACCTCTCTTTGTTGATCTAACAAATGATGATGAAGTAACCACACCACCTTCCCAAGCCACTCCCAACTCACCATCTCCACCTAAACATCCTCTACTTACACAACATCTTCATCATCTCCCTCTCTCAACACCATGCCATCATCCATGGACTACACTATCTCACCCATCACTCCATTGGATTATGCCATGCCAACCCCATCATCAACTAACTCACCACCACCTCCTTCCCCAATCATGGGACAACCAATCCAACCTCATCCCTTTGATCTACATAGTGCTAATTGCCTATGTTGCCTCCACAACCGTAACCTCATCTTCTCCTTAAGAGATGAGATTCATTTCATGTTCTCCTATGTGGAGCATCTCTTGACACCACCACCACCCCCAATCATGTCACCATCTCCACCACCTCCTAGCCCACAAAACTAAACATGTTCATGTTTAGTTCTCACCAATAAACCTTTAGGACCCTTTTGGAAATGAAGCTTGCCTCTAGTCATTAGGGATTTTTACTTCTTGTTATGTCTCTTTATATTTTATGATGTAGTCATACTTATGTATGACATTTTCTTCTTATGAATGAATGGTCTTTTTATATGGTTCTTTTATATTTTTTGTGGTGATTGGCTACTTAGTGATTTTTTTTGTGGTTGGATATTTGTCTTGCTTGCTACATGTTAGATATTGTATATTTGTCATCTAACTTTGTTTTGTAGCAACAATCATTACTCGATTCCTTGGTTTCCTCCAAACGAGGGGGAGTATACATCAAGGGGGAGCCGTAACAACCTTTTTGCTTTGACAAAAAGGGGGAGAAATGGGATGTAAACTCATTAAAAACTTGTTAAAACTAATTTTAACCTAAAACGAGTTTATGTTTTGTCATCATCAAATAGGGGGAGATTGTTGATACAAATAATGATCTAAAAACTTTATTTATATCTTTCGATAACTTCACGTTTTGAGGATGACAAAATGTGAAAACACGTTACGTTAAAATTAACGCAAACAAGTTTTTAATCAAAAGTTCCCATTTCTACGCAAATCACTCTAGGTATGCACAAACAAATTTACAACTTGACAAATGATCAAAGAAGTGAATTTGTGTTTAAGACATCACATTTTTAATGTGACAAAACATTTCTTTCAAAAATATACTTTACAAATTATTTTTGAATAATTAAGAAATGTTTTAATGGAAAAATAAGTTCAAATATCATAACAGCTATTTCCCCCCCAAAATCAGCTCCAAACTTCCCCAAATAAGTTTTCACCAGAAAAGACAAAAAGAAGAGCATTTTTGTCTGGCACGGTACCACTAAAGTTAGTGGTACCGTGTGTGATTTAGTGGAGCCGTGCCTTTAAAATGGCCAGATTTTTTCTGCCTATAAATACCGGCCCACTTCACAGTTTTTGGGCATCCTTCTTCACACAAAACTTTCTGAGTTTAATACTCTCACCACATCTTTTCTTCTTGATCATTTGGTTTAGTTTTCTTTTGTTTAAGAGTGATCCAATCATCCATCCAAGTGATCCTCTTTGTTGGGAATTATGATGCGTATCAAGAGCAGACAACTTAGGTCTGGTAGTTTACTAAGTTAGGTCTGTTTGTGTTTTAGGTCTGGTTATGTAAAGTTAAGTCTGGTAGTACATGTTAAGTCTGGTTGACTTATTAAGTCTGGTCTGGTCGTGAAGATAGGAAAGTTTGTTAGAGATATGTTAGGAAAAGATACATTACGTGTATGTATCTTTATAGAAGATTTGTGTATATCTTCTGTGTCGTCTAGGGTTTCCTTGTGTTATAAAAGGATCCCTAAAGGTTGTTAGTTAAGGGTGTGAGTTGTACGATTTGATCATAGTGAATATCAATATACGAAGTTAGTGATATCCCTGCTTGTGTTCTTAATTGTTCTTGTTAAGATTCCGCATTAACATTAACAATCACTTAGGGTTTATCACTTAGATTGGTTCGGATTTATCCTAACCATCTACTAGGTATTCAAAACTACTTAGTGATCCATATACAATTTGTGGACCAACAAGTGGTATCAGAGCAAGGGAGAGACTCTGAATTCGTAGAACACTAAAACCTAATTCTCACTCAAATCACCCTTCACAATGTCTGAACTCGATAAGCCTGAAACTTTCTCAATCCATAACAGTGAGGATGAGCAATCAAACCATGAAGATGAAGGAAAAACCGAAACCAGTAACTCCCAAACACAACAACAACCCATCCCTTCCACAACCACAATCTCAAACATAAAACTTCCACTACTGAAGAGAGAAGAATATGATATATGGGCCATGGAGATGGAACATTATCTGGAATACATTGATAGTGATGTATGGAAGGTGATCCAAAAGGGAAATTCTAAGAAGAGAATTTCACAAGGGAATGACGGGCAGCTCAGAATAATGCCACCAGTATCTGCTGAGGAGATTAGGGCTGTGGAGAAGGAAAAGAAGGCCAGAACCTTGCTTCTTATGGCTATTCCTAAGGAGCATCTACAAAGGTTTCATGGCATTCTGGATGCTAAGGAGATGTGGGAAGCTATCAAGAAACGATTTGGAGGTAATGCTAACTCCAAAAAGATGTAAAATGCTGTTCTTAAACAGCAATTTGAAACATTTAGTGTTTCAAAGACTGAAGGTTTGGAGAAGGGCTATGACAGATTTCAACATCTGTTAACACAATTGGAAGTTCATGGTGCAGCAGTCTCAAATGAGGATGCAAATCACAAATTCCTTAGATCTTTACCATCAGAATGGGGCAATGTATCTGTGGCAATGAGGATTAAGGAGGAAGTAGATTCTATGACACCTGATGACCTATACAATAATCTCAGGATGTTTGAAAGGGACATCAGTAACAACACTCAGGGTTCAACCAGTTCCTCAAATGTTGCTTTTGTGTCTCAAAACAAAAGCAGTACTTACAAGGTTAGATCTGGTGTTAGGTCTGGTAACTATGAAACTCCTTCAAGTGAAAGGTCTGCTTCAAGTTTCACTGATGAGGTGATACATTCTTTCTTTGCCAATCAAACGGAAGATGAAAGCTTTATTAGTGAAGACCTTGAACAAATTAATGATGCTGAAGTTGAGGAGATGGATATAAAATGGCACATTGCCATGGTTGCTTTAAGGGTCAAACGATTTCAGAAGCAATATGGTAGGACTATCAACTTCAACAACAAATCACCAGTGGGATACACAAAGAGGACTGTTGAATGCTACAACTGTCACAAGCATGGGCATTTTTCAAGAGATTGTCCAGAGAAGAAGTCTGCTGATGAGAAAAGAGTTGAAGATGGGAAGATGGAAAAGAATCAGATGAGTTTGCTGACAATGGAAGCTGGAGGAGTCAATTGGGGTGAGCATCCAAGAGTAAATGAGGAGTCTGATCATGCTCTCATGGCCATTGGTAATGAGGTATCATTATGCTCTAAATTATGTACTGACTCATATAATCATGTTAAGGCTTTGTGTGATGAGCAGCAAGAACAAATAGGTGATCTAGAAGTAAATTTATTAGCACATAAAAATGCTGTAAAAACTTTAGAGGCACAAAAGGTCACCCTTCAAAATCAACATGCTGCTTTAAATGAAAAACTATACTTTCAAGCTAATAAGATATATGAACAAGATGAGAAGCTTAAAAGGTATAGACAATTAGGGCTTAAAATTCAGAAGGAGAGGGATGAGCTGAGAAAAAGGGTAGATCAATGGAACAATTCAAACAATAACCTGTTTAAGTGTTGGGATTCTCAAATTAAGTCAAATAAAAAATGTGGCTTAGGATATGAGGAAAATGAGAACAGGGCTATATTTAAGAATAGAGAAGAGGACTATGCTGATAAACCTTTGTACAATAGGTTTGTTAAGTCAGGTGATTTTAAGGGAGTACCACCACCTTTGAGTGATGACTATACTCCTCTTGAAAAAGAGGAGTTAGATGATTCACTCTTTGTGTATGGTAAGAAAGGTCCTCAAGTGCCTGAACCAACTACCTCAGAGGACAAATCTAGTAGATATTCTTCTTGTCAATCCAATGACTCTGAAGGATCTATTGATAGTTCCTCTGATCACTCTAAGTCTGAGTCAAACAATGAGGAAAAAGAGAATCCTGAACCTAAGGTCGTTAAGAAGTGTGAACCTGTTGTTACTAAACCTTTAGTGACTGAACAAAAGGCTGAAACAGTTAAACCTAGTTGTGTCAATCACATAAAAACTCCTAGGGAATCTGTTAAATTGAATGAGTCACCTAGAAGCAATAGTGTTCACAGAGAAAGTAGGAGTAGTTACAATTATGCTCCTAAAAGATGTTTTGTGTGTGGAAGTTTGAGTCATTTAATAAGAGATTGTGACTTCCATGAAAAGAGAATGAAAAGAGAGGCTGAGCAAAAGAGAATGAATGTAAATAAGGTTAATGGTTCAAATAAACCAGTTTGGAACAATGCTAATAGAGTTAACCATGCCAACCAGTTTGTCCCCAGACCTGTTCAACTAAATAACACTACCAGACCTAACTCCTTTGTTAGTTCTGGTAGACCAAATTTTGGGTCTGGCTACAGATACTTTAATGTGAATAGGCAAAATGTTAATTTTAGGAGGCCTAAAGTGAATACTGGTTATGTTAACTCTGTGAGACCTAATGTGAACACTGGTTTTGTAAGACCCAAGAAACCTTTTCAAAAACCTCAGGTGAATGAAAATTTTAAAAGAACAAATTTTTACAAAGCTCATTCACCTGTGAGAAGACAAGTTGGAAAGCAAACAGCAAAACCTTTAAAGGGAAATGGGGGTTCTGCTGTTAAGACCTCAGCATGTATGTCTTGGGATTCAAACAAAAATAAATCCATGTATAAATCCCAAAACAACAGTGGATCAGGTTCAATTAAGAAATTCAAGCATATTGATCCACAAGGCGGACCCAAGCCTACTCAGGCCTGGGTTCCTAAGAGAAACTAATTTCTCTTCTTTTTGTGCAGGATCATCCACTTTGCTATATGGAAGATAGAGGAATACTTGACAGTGGATGCTCTGGGCACATGACTGGTAACAAGAACTATCTTAATGATTTTCATGAATTCGAGGGAGGTTCTGTTACTTTTGGAGGAAGCAAGGGACAGATAACTGGTAAAGGAAGAATCATTGTGGGCAACATAGAATTTGACAATGTATCTTTTGTGAAAGAACTTGGGCAGTTCAACCTTTTCTCAATATCACAGATTTGTGATACTCAGCATAAGGTGCTTTTTACTGAAACTGATTGTCTTGTGTTGACTCCGGACTTTAAAATGCCTGAAGAACATCAAATTCTTCTTAAAGTTCCCAGACAACACAAAATGTACAGTTTTGATATGAAAGCATCTAATTCTGCAAAAGGTGCTACCTGTTTAATTGCAAAAGCTACATTGGATGAATCTAAGTTGTGGCACAGAAGGTTAGGCCATGTGAATTTCAAAAATATGAATAAACTTGTGAAGAATAACCTTGTGAGAGGTTTGCCTTCAAAATTGTTTAAAAATGATCATACCTGTGTGGCTTGCAACAAGGGAAAACAACATAGGGCATCCTGTAAGGTTAAATTAGAAAGATTAATTACTGAACCTTTACATACCTTACATATGGATCTTTTTGGCCCTACATCTGTCCATAGTATAAATCATGCATGCTATTGCCTTGTCATTACAGATGATTGTACTAGATATTGTTGGGTGTTCTTTATGTCTAGGAAGGATGAAGCTACCCCTTTGATTCAAAATTTCATTAGACAGATTGAAAACCTTATTGATAAACGAGTCAAAATCATTAGGAGTGATAATGGCACTGAATTTAAAAACAAGAGCATGCTAGATTTTTGTGGTAATAAAGGAATTAAGCAACAATTCAGTAATGCAAGAACTCCTCAGCAAAATGGAGTTGCTGAGAGAATGAACAGGACACTTATTGAGGCAGCTAGGACTATGCTTGCAGATTTACTTTTACCTACTACATTTTGGGCTGAAGCAGTCAGCAATGCCTGCTACATCTTTAATAGGGTTAGAGTGACTAAGCCTCAAAATAGAACTCCTTATGAGCTTATGTTTGGCCACAAACCAGTTGTTAGCCATATAAGACCTTTTGGGTGTCATGTTACCATTCTTGATACTCTAAGTGTTCTTGGAAAATTTGAAGGAAAGTCTGATGAAGGGTTTTTACTTGGGTATGCATTAAACAGTAAAGCCTTTAGGGTTTACAATTTAGTATCCAAGAAAGTAGAAGAAAATCTGCATGTAAACTTTCTTGAGGAAAAACCCAATGTCAATGGAATTGGTCATAGGTGGATGTTTGATATTGATTATTTGACTGATTCTATGAATTATGTTCCTGTCTCCAAGGAGAATGAAATTAACCCTATTGCAGGTACCCAAGAAGCTACTAACATTGCAGGTACCAAAGATTCTTCAAATTCAGGGAACATTGATGATATGGCTGAGCTTGTTGTGATTCCATCTACAGAGAACAAGTCTGATGCAGGTGAAGCATTAATCAAGGATTCTTCACCTCAGAAAACAGACTCTGAAGTTAAGTCTGGCAAAGTCAAATCCCCTAGCATTACCAGTACTTCACTTTTTAAGTCTGGTAGTGATGTTCTACCAGACCTTTCTTCAAATACTGAATGTGCTGATTCTGAGATGCCAGAACTTGAAGTATTTCCTAATCCTAATGAAGGTGTTTTTGATGGGGCTTCCTATGATGAAGGAGGTATTATTACTGATTTCAACAACTTACCCACTGAAGTGGAAGTAAGTCCAACCCCCACTCTCAGGATCCACACCATTCATCCCAAAAACCAAATAATTGGTAACCCCAAGTCTGCTGTTCAAACAAGAAGTAGAGTGCACCATCAGTATGCTTCTCTTGCACTCATTAGCCTGATCAAGCAACAACAAAGGGTCAACCATAAGGACCAGCAACATTGCTTATTTGCCTGTTTTCTTTCTCAAAGTGAACCCACTACAGTTTCTGAAGCTTTAGGGGAGGAAAGTTGGGTAGAAGCCATGCAAGAAGAGTTGTTGCAGTTCAAGCTACAGAAAGTATGGGTTCTTGTAGACCTACCTAATGGAGCTAAAGTTATTGGTACTAAATGGGTCTTCAGGAATAAAAGGGATGAAAGAGGGGTAGTTGTAAGGAACAAAGCAAGGTTGGTAGCCCAAGGATACAAACAGGAGGAGGGCATAGATTATGATGAGGTTTTTGCTCCTGTAGCAAGGATTGAAGCTATCAGGTTATTCTTGGCCTATGCATCATATATGGGATTCAAGGTGTATCAGATGGATGTCAAAAGTGCTTTTCTTTATGGCACTATTGATGAAGATGTGTATGTACATCAACCTCCTGGCTTTGAGGATCCTGCTAACCCCAATCAAGTGTATAAGGTTATTAAAGCTCTATATGGTCTTCATCAGGCTCCTAGAGCTTGGTATGAAACTCTTTCACAGTTTCTTGAAGAACATGGATACATTAGGGGTGTAATTGACAAGACATTGTTTATCAAGAGAGATCAGAAGGATATTATTCTTGTCCAAATTTATGTGGATGATATCATTTTTGGATCCACAAGAAAGTCTTGGTGTGATGAATTTGAAGGTTTAATGAAGAGCAGGTTTGAAATGAGTTCAATGGGAGAACTTACATTTTTCTTGGGATTGCAAGTTAAGCAAAAGGATGATGGACTTTTTATTTCTCAAGACAAGTATGTTGCAGAAATTTTGAAAAAGTTTGAATTCTCAAATGTGAAGGCAGCAGTCACTCCCATGGAGAACAAAGTGCCTTTAACAAAGGATGAAGATGCTGCTGATGTGAATGTGCATCTTTACAGATCCATGATAGGTTCTCTCATGTATCTTACTGCTTCTAGACCTGATATTATGTATGCAGTTTGTATTTGTTCACGTTTTCAGGTTCAACCAAAGACTTCACATCTTCATGCTGTGAAGAGAATCTTTAGGTACTTAAAGGGCAAACCTAATTTGGGCCTTTGGTATCCTAAGGAGTCAGCTTTTGACCTGACAGCTTATTCAGACAGTGACTATGCTGGTGCAAGTCTGGATAGGAAATCAACAACAGGAGGTTGTCAGTTCCTTGGAAGGAGGTTAATATCTTGGCAATGCAAGAAGCAGACGATTGTGGCTAATTCAACTACTGAGGCTGAGTATGTAGCAGCTGCTCATTGCTGTGGACAAGTTTTGTGGATTCAGAATCAGATGCTGGACTATGGTTTGAATTTTATGAATACTGTTATCCACATAGATAATAAGAGTACTATCTGTATTGTTAAGAATCCAGTATATCACTCTAAAACTAAGCATATAGAAATAAGGCATCACTTCATTAGGGAATGCTTTGAAAAGAAGTTGATTAGAGTGGAGAAAATACATACAGATTTTAATGTTGCTGACCTGTTAACTAAGGCATTTGATGGTCCTAGATTCAATTATCTGGTAGTTAACATTGGTATGATGAACCCCTAGTTTGAATTAAGGGGAGGTTTGGCCTAAGGGGAGGTCAAACTGTGAAGTATGTAAAGTATGAATACTTACCAGCATTTAGGTTATTTTTTTTAAGTCTTGTAGTTCTGATTTTAGTTCTGTTAATGATGTGATAAAAAAATATATATATATATATATATATATATATATATATATATATATATATATATATATATATATATATATATATATATATATATGTATATATATATATATTTTGGTTTGTTTTCTCTATATCTTTTATTTCTTTTATAGGCAATGCTGGATTAAGTATATTTTCACAAGTTGTTGAGTGAGACTATTGGAACTTCTCACTTGGTGGAGGTGCTTTGCACTAACACATCAAAAGGTTATCAGTCCACCTTGTCTCATCAACACAAGGACTGGCTAATCCTGAGCAAACGGCTAACAGGTAAAGATTGCTCAAATCCGTTTATGGCTGACAATTTGCCAAAAATTGTATGGTACTCAACTCACCATATCTAAGATTAGTGAAGAGTTGGCTAGCCCACAAGATTATGGCTTGTGGTAAAGGCTGTGGAAAACCATAAATGGTAATCAATTCACCATGATGAGGTGCTTTTCCATCAAAGAATTGACTAGTCCAGAAGCAAACGGCTTTTGGTAAAGACTTAACAAATCCGTTGATAAGCTGATGATTTGCTTAAAATCATATGGTTATCAGTGTACCATGGTCTTACACACCAAAACATTTGGCTACTCCAGTAGTAATGGCTATTGGTAAAGAGACATCAAATCCATTAAATTTCAATGATTCACCTCTCACAGGTGTTAACACACCTGGAAGTGATGAGAATAGATATGAAACTTAATATGAATTGATGTACATATAGTCATTGTTGCTGCCAAGTCCATATCAGAAGAGCTTATCAAGATTCAAGCTGCTAGAAAGGAACAAGATCTAAATACATTTCAAAGTGTTCAAGATTCAATCCTCAGAAGGCTAAATCAGAAGAACTTGAAGTTCATGAAGCATGAAGATCAAGTTAGGGGAGGATTGTTGGGAATTATGATGCGTATCAAGAGCAGACAACTTAGGTCTGGTAGTTTACTAAGTTAGGTATGTTTGTGTTTTAGGTCTGGTTATGTAAAGTTAAGTCTGGTAGTACATGTTAAGTCTGGTTGACTTATTAAGTCTGGTCTGGTCGTGAAGATAGGAAAGTTTGTTAGAGATATGTTAGGAAAAGATACATTACGTGTATGTATCTTTATAGAAGATTTGTGTATATCTTCTGTGTCGTCTAGGGTTTCCTTGTGTTATAAAAGGATCCCTAAAGGTTGTTAGTTAAGGGTGTGAGTTGTACGATTTGATCATAGTGAATATCAATATACGAAGTTAGTGATATCCCTGCTTGTGTTCTTAATTGTTCCTGTTAAGATTCCGCATTAACATTAACAATCACTTAGGGTTTCTCACTTAGATTGGTTCGGATTTATCCTAACCATCTACTAGGTATTCAAAACTACTTAGTGATCCATATACAATTTGTGGACCAACACTCTTCATTCCTCTTCAAGTGCAAGAGAAGAACACAAGATATCCAAGAGGATACAAAGTGTTGTAGTTATAGTTAGAGCACTTGTAACACTTGTTACACACTTGATTGTATCTTTGCATACATCAAGATCATTTTTTTTGAGAGTTTGTGAGGGAAGATCATTGTGATCTTATAGAGATATTGAATATCTCTTGTAGCCATTGGGCTAGTGTGTTGATCAAGAGTGATCATAGGTAGATCGGGTAGATCGAGTCTTGTGTGTTGATAGTGTGAAGTAAAAAGGATCAAGTAGATCGTGGTAGATTGGTGCTAGCTAAGATTAGCACTCAACATTTAGCTTAGTGTCGAAAATTGGATAAGTGACGTTGTACGGTTTTCTCTGCTTGAAGGGAGGTCTTGTTGACATTGTGCTTGAAACTCTCGAGTGTGGTACTCGAGGAGTGGAGTAGGGCGAAGAAGGGCTTCGTGACCAAACCACTATAAATCCCTTTGTCTCGGTTTGATCTTTCCATCTCTTTCCTTTACTTTTATTTAGTTACATTGTGTTTATATTGCATAGTTTAGTGTAGTGTTCATATTGGTGTTGATTGATAACGCATAAGATTCGAATCAAAGTTTTCAATAGAAAAGTTTTTGAAACAAATTAAAAACCGTTAAAGCTATTCAACCCCCTTCTAGTTTTTCACACACTTGATTGATTGACAACACAAACGCAACACAATCTGTCCAGAATACGAACCATGATCGATCTCAATTCCATGCATATGATACTAAAACCATGCATATCCATTTTATCGCATCTCTCATAAATAGTTTACTGATTGTTTAACGTCAAAAAAAATCACAAATGTATAAACGTGTATCGATCTATTGTACAGTATATTTATCTTGCATGCTCAAGTCTTATCTCTACATATCATATTACTATAGCCAAAATTACTTAACTGATATTTAAGCATAGCAAAGTCAATCTCTTTCTGATTAACTATTCCCCAGACGATTTGTAGATGAGGTAAACGGGGGTTCTCGTGACCTCTTTCCCTTCTAGAAACAGATCGGGCCAACCCTTGAGATTTTTGTCAATGGTTTGTCAGGTTGTAACTCGTAGCCAATCTCTTCAAGAAAGTTGAGAAACTCTTCTTCAGTGGGTGTTGGGTAGAATTCATTGTTAGGTTGAGGAGCTTCTGGAAGTAGCAAGGCCTTGTGAAGGTAGTGTCTGTCAACAGTTACTTCCTTTCGGTCAATCATGAATGTGAAATATTCTTCTCTTAAGTCTAGCTGTAGAGTGTTCCACATTTGATGAATGTAGAGTTCTGGAACATTAGCTGACTTTTCCAGCATACTCTTGCACTTGTGTTGCTTAAGAACCTCTATAGCAATCTGACATGTTGGTTCAGCACACTTGACCTTATGAAATTCCACTCTTGCATTGTTCTTGCCAATCTCAATGTCGTAGTCTTGTGGAACTACATCAGCCTTGGTGAGCATTAGGAGTGGTGGTTGTTGTTGTGGTGCAGCCATTTGAGATATTTGAAACATCAATCAAACACAGATTTGCAGGATACATGAAAGTTAGCAAATAGTTAAACTTGTTATCATTCATATGACCTTTAAGTTGCTTAATTTGATATAACACGTTTAAGTATAGCAATTAACAACTTTGGACTTCTTGTTTAGTGTTAGTTAAAGTGGAATTCTTGTTATTGTCCATTTGAGCAATTACGACAACTTGTGTTTTATAAGAATCTTAAATTATGACAAATATCCAATTTATACAGCTTTTGATCAATTTCGACAATTTTACAAATTCCAACAGATTAATGGTCCAATTTCGACAACTTTTGGATTTCGACAACTCTTGACCAATTCCGATGAAAAATGAGAATTGCGATAAGTTATGTCGAACTGCGATGGAAATCAAGGATTTCAATAAATTTGCCCAATTGCGATGAAAATTTTGAGTTTTGACAAGTTTTGAAAAATTGCGACAATTTTATCCAATTTCGATAGATTTTGCAATTCCGACAGAACTTATCCAATTACGACGGATTTTGCAGTTTCGACGACTTTTGATCAATTTCGATGGAAAAACCTATATTGCGATAAGTCTTGTCCAATTGCGATGGAAATCTGAAATTGTGATAAATTTTCCCAATTGCGATAAAAATGTTGAATTTCGACAAGTTTGAGGCAATTGCAACAATTTTATCCAATTTTGATAGATTTTTCAATTCCGACAAAACTTATCCAATTTCGATGGATTTTGCAATTTTGACAATTTCTTATACAAGAAATTACGATAAATACTATAGATGTACATTTTTCTTGTTTTTTGCCAAAATTTGGTGTTCCTGCCCAATTAAATCAATTCACAAGTTATTCTATGCTCATTAAACCTTGTTTATCAAATTAAATCATCATAGTCTACAATTCCGACAAACTCTTATCAAATTATCGAAATTCATAAAAAACTTGTTAGAATTTTGTTTAACTGATTCCAATACATTCTGATGATGTTCCTGAGTTCTTTGGTCTAAATCTTAACATATTTTAACCACAAAATCGACAGATAGAACTTATTCGAGTTCATCCAAAACCCTAATTATCGAAATTACTTCACATATGTTTCTGGGTTCGATTAAACGGCTAAAACATATAATTCGACACACATGAACACTATCTCAACAACTTAATTACACCACAACACACTTATACGATTTTTCCCAATTCTGACATATAAACCCTAATTATCAATCATGCATCAATCATGTTTCTGGGTTCAATTAAAGGCTCATATCAAGTTAAGAAAGCAATTCTGACTAAATCACACCAATCAATTTCATCTCTAACACACAAAATCATAAAAATCCGATTCAACAAGAACCCTAAGTCTAAAACATTCAATTTTGAAAAATGTAACCGTTGGATCTTGAAATCCTTCAAAACCATTTCTTAGACTCATATAAACAATGTATATTCACTCACAGATTTGAAGAAACTTGTCTGGATTTCTTGATCGAATTAGAACCGTGGATAGAGTAGGTGAAAATTTTAATTCGGTTGGTGAAAAAAAAATTATGACGGTGTAAGAGGTGCAGCTAATGCATTTACTTGTTTTTGTTAAACTTTTGACCTTTCCAAGTTTGTCACATTTAGTCCCCTAACATCATTGCTTTTCAATCATAGTCCTCACTCACATATGTTAACTAGACTTAACATGTTTTTGACAAGAGCAATTTTAATACTCCCCCTCGACTTATGAGTATTTGAAAATATTTTTAAGATTAAGGAGGGTATTGCACAGATGATTTTACCACCATTTTATGAAGCAACAATTTTTTAAAGAAAACATGCAAGTACAAATTTTTTAATGAAAATTTTAAAATTTGAATTTCTTTCTCCCCCTCAACACTTGTTCAGTAAAAAAAAAAGAAAAAAAATGGTAATGTTTTGTAATGAACCAAGTGTTGATGAAAATTTTGTACTTGCATACATTTTTTTTAAAAAGAAATAAAGAAAATCTTTTTGTGTTTTTCATAATATATTTACAAAGATAGTTTTGTGTTTGACTTTCTTTAATTGTTTGTAAGAAATTTGTTTAAATCCTCTGGAGTCAAACACCTCATACCAATCTGGTGAACTAATTCCACAAATCTTGCATGAGGCAAGGCTTTGGTGAATAAGTCTGCCAGTTGGTATTCTGTACCCACAAAGTAAAGTTCAATTGTACCCTGTTCCACGTGCTCCTTGATAAAATGATATCGAAGTGCAATGTGCTTGGACTTTGAATGGTGAACGGTGTTGAACGAGATGGCAATGGCACTCTTGGAGTCACAATACATTGGAATCTTGTTGAATACATAACCATAGTCCATCAGTTGTTATCTCATCCAGATGACTTGAGCACAACATGCGGACATGGCTACGTATTCAGATTACGTTGATGACAACGACATACAATCTTGCTTCTTTGACTGCCAAGAGACAAGTTTGTCTCCAAGTAACTGCACTCCTCCAGACGTACTCTTACGAGTATCTAAGCAACCTGCATGATCAGCATCTGAAAACGCAATTAGTTCGAAGCTAGAATCCTTCGGATACCAGATCCCCAAATGAATGGTTCCTTTTATGCATCGAAGGATTCTCTTAACCTTAGATAGGTGTCTTTTAGTTGGTCTAGACTGATAGCGGGAGCAAAGATATGTTGCAAAGACAATATCTGGTCTGCTGGCTGTTAGATACATGAGTGACCCAATCATACTTTGGTATTTGGTAGGGTCAATTGATGTCCCATGTAAATCAGCATCCAGCTTTGGAGATGATGCAGACATCGGAGTATTATATGTATCACAACTTGTCATGCCATGCTTTTTCAACATTTCAAGAGCTTATTTGTACTGGTTTAAGAAAATACCACGGTGTGGTTGATGAACTTGCAGTCCTAAAAAGAATGTAAGTTCACCTATCATGGACATCTCAAAGTTTTGTTTCATTAATTTAGCAAAAGCATTTGAGTAATTTTTATGGGTTGAACCAAAAATGATGTCATCCACATAAATTTGTACTATTAAGATGTCCTCCCCGTGTTTTTGTATAAACAGTGTTGGATCAACTGATCCTTAGGTGAAATGATTAGCAATTAGGAATGCATATAGTTTATCGTACCATGCCCTCGAGGCTTGTTTGAGGCCATAAACGGCTTTCTTGAGCCAGTATACATGATTTGGATGTTCTGGGTCGATGAAGCCCTCTGTTTGTGTGACGTACACCTCTTCACGGATTTGGCCATTCAGAAATGTCATCTTCATGTCCATTTGGTAAACGGTGATGTTCTTGTGGGCAGCGTACGCCAGAAACATGTGAACGGCTTAAAGTCTTGCCACTGGTGCAAAGGATTCCTCAAAGTCGATACCTTCTTCTTGATTGAAACCTTTAGCAACCAACCGAGATTTGTTACGAATAACCATGCCATCAGCATCCAATTTGTTATTCCAGATCCATCTCAGTCCGACAACGTATACTCCATTCGGTCTTTCTACCAGTTCCCAAACCTCAAGACGCTTGAATTGTTCAAGTTCTTCTTGCATTGACTCAATCCAATTGTCGTAGGTTAAGGCTTCTTTAAAATTTTTGGGTTCAGCTTGACAAACAGTGAGTGCATAAATGCAAGTTTCACCATCTGTGTGGAGTCTTTTTTGTGTCATGACCGGATTGTCTGGATTACCAATCACGTTCACTAAAGGGTGATCCTTGGTCCATTTGTGGGTAGAAGGGCAGTGTTGAAAATTGTTGTGCATATTTGACGGATCCAAATTGCTCGTAGATGAGTTTTGAAAAGCATTTGTTTTTCCGTATCATTGGTTGCGTGGTGATTACTAAGTGAAAAGATGATAAAATACATAATAGGTATTATATATATGTTATATGAGAAAATAGACAAGTAAACGTCATAGTATATTGTTTATACCGTAAGAAGATAACAAGTGACGATACACGTCGAAAACACAACAGAGTATATAAGTTATGTAAGAAAATAACAAGTAACAATGTACGTCAAAAGTACAAAAAGTAAATATAGTATATAAGAAAATAACCGTTAACAATATGTCTCGACAATTGACCCGGTAACCCCATATTCTTTTATTAAAGTGTTTATATTATAAATTTTACACGTTTCAAAGTTACGATGTAAATACGTAAGTCATTTTATAAAAATAACATAAAAGTACTATAACAACCTGAAATTCATGAAATGGCATTTGAACCTTTGAATACGAATTTAACTTAAGCTAAACTACGATAGGATTAAAATTTCAGAATACGAATCCAAAACCTAAATTATTTGAACTATTGACTAATTTAGAAAGCTATGTTATGGTTTAAAAGTACAAAATGTGGAATCTTTAACCTAATTGCAATGAAAATCAACACAACCCCTATATCCTAAGTTTTTATCACACGTTACTAGTTCTAAAAGAGGGGCCGAATATATTAAATGTGGTGCACAACATTTACACTTGAAAATATGACAATGGTATTTATAATATGGAGAAGAATAAGTCCCCTTAAACTCCCCTAAGGACTCGGCACTTCCAGCCCATGTATCCCCTTCGACTCTCATTCATATCAACGCTATATCACATTTTTTTTCACCTAAAGAAACCCTAAAACTAAATTCCGATCAGTTCCATCTCTCCCAAGATTCAAGAAGTACGAAGGTCCAGCAAGTTTTGTGATCGTTGGTGGTTAATCCTAGTGTTGGTGATCGTTGGTGTTTTGATCATTGGTGTGGTCGTGGGTTTTGGTTCGAAGGGTGTGACTCTCTTGGTTCATTTGATTTGTCCTATAATCCAGAGTAGAGGTATCCTCGTCCTCTTTATTTTCCCCTTCATTCAACACTTATATGATGTATATAATCAGTAATAAACATGTCATAAGAACCATAATAACCATGCTAATATAACATTTGTTGCCTCGTTGAATCTGTGATACGTTTAGCACATAAAAAGGTCACATGAAATCATGAATAAGTTACATATATGTCGACTGTTTTGGGCTATTCGAATCAGTGAGTATACGAATCATGGACCTGGTTATTTAACCTTAATAAGGTCTCTAATAAGTAACCTAAAATCTGGAAAACAAACCATAAGAATTAATGAGGGGCGTACATATTTATTATCATGGATAAGGGCTCGGTTTTGGGATGTGATTTTATGTGTATTGGCTCGTTAATTGGTGTGTGAGTGTAACGTGTGGGTTGGTCTTCAAGGCCTGTAAAACATGTACATTTTATGTGAACTAAACCCATAAAATGGATGTGTGAATCGAATCTAAAAATGTTTAGGGTTTTTGAAAGGAAATTTGGGCTGGTCTTGTGTGATTTTATGTGACCTGGTGTGTCGTAATTTGTGTATGTAAATATGTTTGTGTGTCGACTTTAAGAGTTGTTGTACATGTGTATTATGGACTAAATAAACCTATGAAACATTTCTTGTGAAATATAAGGTCCCGTGTGCGTTTGTATAAGTAAAACATGTTAAATGATGGCTTAAAACGGGTTCTGAACTGGACAGCTTCATAAGACGAATTTATTATGGCTCGAGTTTCATGAGTGCTTTATTCTATATTTTTGCATGTAAACCTAGCTTAGGGTCCTAAATAAGTTCTTCAATTAGGTTGGAGTAATTTGGAGTTGTTTTTGTCATGTTTTTAAATTTATGGGATTAAGTGTCAATTTTGAGAAATCGGAGTCTGAAAATCAGTCGATGTTTTTTTATTTTTAGTTTTCAAACCACAAGGAACTGAGATCTCTCCTTTTACAGGGGTGAAATTTAAGTTATCTGTGACTTCCTGGAATTTTTTTGAATTTTTTTGAAGTGTGTCAATGTGTTAATTAAAGTCAAACTTTCTGTGTGTATCTGCTGTTAATTTTCTGGGTAGGTCTGGAAAGATGATTTTTGAAACAGTAATTGTACATTGAAATAAAATCTATAAAAATTTGTGAAGATATTAAGCTAATATAGGAATCACATATAATTATTTCAAAATTTTTGGAGCTTAATTGGCAGGCATGAAAAATCATAAGGATGTGATCAAGATTCACTAATATATCCTAATTAAGTGATATATGATTTAGATGTACCTATAAACCATAAGTTTGATTAATTATGAATGTAACCCTAACTAACTAATCATGGAAACTTGCTAAATATGGAAAGTTACTAATTCGGTAAAGTTACTAATTCGGGAAAGTTACTTAATTCGGGAAACTCACTTCATTTAGAAAGTTACTAAATATGGAAAGTTACTAAATATGGAAAGTAACTAAATTTTGAAAGTTGCTATAAATAGCAGGAAACCCTAATATGTCAATCTGAACAACAATAAGTACTGAATCAGAAATAACTTATGGAATGGTTCTTAAATAATAAGACTATCGTTAATTCGTGTAGATTCGCTGAAGAATGAGTAACTTCTGATCCATGTGTTTTCTGATATGGGTTTCATTTGAGGTTTGAGGTACAGATATTCTATCCCTTTTCAGTAGGGATTTCTCATGACTTCTCGATCCTTGACTTTAATTCATTTGCCTTAATATGATTCCATTTGATATGATCCGTTTGATATGACTCACTTTGATATGACCATTTGATTAGCTATTCGTTTGATATGATATTCGTTGATATCCTTGGTTATGATATGATTCCGTTCTGTTGATATGATCTGTTTGGATATGATATGATTATGGATATGCTATGATCTGATTTGTTATATTCAGTGCCCAAGCTAACTAGCCATGGAGTCACCATGGCCATGTCATTGATGGCACCATCTGTGGCGGTGTGATCAGTCCACAGCGTCCCCATTTGATATGATATGATATGTGATCACTTGGCCATTATGATATGTGTGTATACCTGTCATGAGCAGGTGTATATATATGATTTGTTTTGCAGGGGGCGTATGGATGCATCCTAGGTATTTTGTTTCATTTTGTTAGTGATTGGGGTGTGCCTACCTTGCACCCCCTCACTTCTGGGAACTAGCTACTCCATTTGATATTCTAGAGGTCTCCCCTCCAGGTACACATATGATTTGACGGATATATGAGATTTTGTTCTGAAGGATCTTGTGGTTCCATTTCTCTATATTTATATATGCTTCGATTATTTGTTTTGGTTATATCTGTTCACTGGGCTTTTTAAGCTTAGCCGCATTTCTTTTCCTTCGGCAGGTTTTAGGTTGGAAGCTGGGGATTGAGTGAAGTGTGCATAGGAGCTCTTAGTAGACCACCCTGACGATAGATCCCATTTTCATTTGGATTAGACTTTGGAGTTATCTACCGTTTAGATTGGATCCAGATTTGTATTCTTGTTTGATAGTCAATATGATTTAGACTTATTATGTCCTTAGTTTCATTTTGAACTTTTGTAATCTTAGTATTTATAAAAGTCTTTCGTATGCGTTTGTTCTTTTGACACAATAATGTGGCATTTTGACCCTTGTCGGGTTGGGGTGTTACAATTATGGTATCAAAGCTCAGGCTTCGACTTGTATTACATATGTTATGGCCTGTGAAGATTTGGACCCTTAGGTTTGCACTGTAGGAACTTATGGAATAACCTTTGAAGGACTTGCTTTAGGTTTCTCCCTGTAGGAACTTCAGTTATGACCTGTGAGGATTGGGTAGATTTTACGAAAAGGATTTGGTTAGCTATCTGTCTTCCGCATCAAACTGATTTAGGCCTCTGTTTTTAGTTAAGCCCCATAAGATTATTCATTCTGGAGAATTAGAAAATTTAGCAAGATACGCAACATACATTCAGTGATCAAATAAGTTTAGAATACTTTGAGAATTTTGTAGTAATCCCTTACAGGTTTCACTTTCTGAGGTTATCACATTCTTTCGAACTTCAATCTTTGATTCGTTCGTTATTCGTTTAGATACCTTTTTGTTCGTTCAGAGAATTCGTATATGTATGAATCCGATGTGTTCGACACATTCTGTGGGGTCTCTTGTTATTGCTAAGCATATTAAGGCTCCCTCTGCACTATTAGAATTTGCTATACCTAGTTCTATCTCTATGACAAATCTTGTGATTATCCATCACGAGTATCGAAATTGTCCAGTACGTTTTTGTTAGGAATATAAATATTCATCTGAAGACTCGGTCACCCCGAGTATCTATTTAGCATTTACATAGCTCGTAGGATTATTAGTATTATTATTATTAGTTTAGTTATATTAGTATTTGTGGAGTTGGGTCGGGTCTTTACCCACTGTCAGCTCACTCCACAGCCCACTAGGGGAAAACTAGCTAGTACTATAAATACCCCTTTCCAATTGTGGGAAGGGTTGGAACTTCACTTTCATTTCAAGCTAATACATTTCCAGTTTTCTCTCACTAAGTTCCCACCTCTACTCTCTCTCTCTAACTCTAACCATGGATTTGTTCTTCCATAATCCAAGACCTCCTGAATCCCACAATAATCAACATAAGAATCGATCCTACAATTGGTACCAGAGACAGGTTGTTAGTTGTGTTGATTTTTGTGGTTCGAATCACTGGTTTGAAGCTGTTTTTTGTTCGACTCACTGTTTTGAAGCTGTTTTTTGTTTAATCTGTTTTGAAACTGGTTTCATTCGACCGTGGGTATGCTTGGTTGTTTTCTTTGGATCAGTTAAGTTATTTTGTGGTGTTCTACTTTGAAGATTGCTGTTTTTTTTTTCTTGGTAGCGGTTTGAACACATGTGCCAGATCCGGTTTTTATGGGAAAAGTACAAAAGTGACAGGTGACTGCGGTTTGACTGGTCAACTGCGGTTTGATGACCAGCATAGCGGTTTGGCATACAAGTTATTGCAGTTTGAAGTTTTTTTGTTAATTTTTATGAAACGTTATACTGTCAATTTTCCTTCAAAAGTAGCGGTTTGTCCATAAAAAGAAAAAAAAAATGAAGATGAAGAGAAGACACTATGACCACTAAACCATAATAACAAAATACTCAGACCTCAGCTCTAATACATCATCAGTCCAAAGCCTTTTCGCACAAGAACAAGATCATATTTACATCTATAACAAACTACCCAACAACAACCTCAACTATCCTAAACTATCCTAAACCATTAATCATTAATCACTTGTAAATCAACCTCAACTCCGACACAATCCTAAAACCATTCACCATCTCGTCATATAACCAACATCAAAAATCTAAAACTAACTCCTCAATCAACTCAATCTACTCCATTTTCTTATCTCCTCAGTCAACGACTCAAATTAAAAAGTAAAAACATTTAAAGTCTCAGATCATTCTTTCGTTTTAGTCAAAGATACCTCAAGTCTTTTCCAGGTCTATCAAACGAAAGAAATATAATCCTCATCGACTAAATTTTGAAGCCAATACTTCACTTTAAATCCGAATACTTTAAAGAAATGAACAAAACAAAACGTGTCATTCAAATCCTTCATTCGGTTGAAACTTGTACGAAAATGGAAGCAAATAAACACCTACCCGAGACCCTCAAGGATCTTGAAGCCTAAACCTTCTTGAAACTTGTGATTTCATAATAGATGATGATGATTATCTTGAAGGATTTGTGAGGATATGAGATTGATTGATTGACTGAGTTTGCTGAAAGGTTATGTGAGAGTAAAGGGGGCGGATTGTGTTATGATTTGAGATTAGGGTTTGAGTTGTGGGTGAGATGAGGCACCCTACTGATCGGAGAATTTTTTTGGTGAATATGAGGGGGGCGGATAATAAGCATTAGGGTTAGGATAATGTGATTTGTAATTAGGTTTAGATTATGTGAGTGTTTTTTTTGGGTTAGTACTATTAATATCGATTGTGGTGGATCGGGTATTAATCTTGAACCGGGTAACTAATATTCATTGAATCTGGGTGGTAGATTTGATCATTGGGCTGGATCCGATTTGGGCTTAATCGATTTCTATCTTCATATTGGACTAAACTACAAGATGTTTAATATTGGACTAAATGGACTATCAATTTATGTAATCTAAGTTAATTTTGGATACATTATTGATAATATTTGATATAAAGAGTGGTACTTTGGTTGTTACAAATTCTCATGGGGTGAAATTTTTGACATGATCGGGAAACCATTATCGGATTCGTTTAAACCGTCTAAAAGGCTAGTTTTTGGTTATTTAACCGCACAAGATGATCACGAAGTTGATTTGGTATTACTAATTTGAGATTGAAGTAGAATTTCACGAAGGCACGTACTTATTTTATATTGAAGTCGGGGATGGTTGGATGTATGAATTTCAATGATAACTTGCTCGTGCTTAAGATTTAAGTTGAAGACTTGGTTTATCTAGTTTCCAGAAGTCGGGGTGGATGGTTGAAGACCTAGATAACTATCACTTAAAGGAGTTACATTATAGTACTCAGTGTCACATGGAGAAGACGATGTGGATAATCGCAAGAGGTGATGAAAGTCTCATACTTTGTCGGGATAGTATTGAGTACTTAGAGAATTGCATGGTGCACAAATTCTCTACACCGTTCTTCCAACAACAGTGCAAGCTTAAGTAACAAATTTGGGGAATTCTACTTCATTTCTAGTTAGGTATATCGGGTTCACTTCACAAAATTTGTCATGACACATTCAATTTATCATTGTCTCTTGGTTTCTTCTTGGTTTTGTAAAATCCCGCGAAAGAATCTATTTCTCGGTTTAAATCATAGATTTGTAAAATCCCGTGATGATAGGTTATGCGCTTTGGACAAAGATCGGGATAAAACTATCTTCAAAGTTTATTTAAAACATCAAAAAAGGCTAGATCTGGGCAGTTAAACCACAAGACGTGACTACGGCGTTAATTCATTATTATTTATTTGAGGTTGAAGTGAAATTTCACGGGTGCGTGTACATAGTATCTGAAGATAACGGGGTTGGTTGGATGCAAGATTCTTCGAGATCCTTGTTCGAGCTTTTAACCTTTACAATGACGAAGAGTTGGATATCTATTTATTTTTGTGATTCTTCCTCTCTATTACCACAAAATAACTATCACTTTAAGGAGTTACGTTGTAGAGCTCAGTGTCACACGAAGTTGTGGATATTCAAGAGGTGATGTACGTCTTATACTTGATGGTTGGTTGGTTGAAGAGTATAAAGTACTTAGGGATTCGAAGTTGCACGAACTCTCTACACCGCTCTTAGTCACACATTAGTGCAAGCTTAAGTCACAAGTTCGGGTTATGTTACTTCAGTCTCAAGTTCATCATATTGGGTTTTCTCCATCAATAATCATGACAACGAGCCGACAGAATGATAATGGGGTTGGTAACGAGTTAGCTGAGAGAAGTAGAAAAGAGAGTTATGATGTCTGTTCACATCAGTTCAGGCCTCGTTCTTCATCGACAATGACGTCTGTTCACATCAGTTCAGGCCTCGCTCTTCAATGACATATGGCATCTGCAGATAACACTTCAGGCCCCGTTCCTCAAAGAAAAGAAAGGTGTACGCTTAAGTGCGCTTTATATTCGGAAAAAGAGAAATCTTCTTGTTTATGACCATTCTCATCAACAAGTTTCATGCTCTTCCCATGCTCACTCAGTCATCAAGTGGATCAACGTACATTGGAGTATATTCTTATTCACTTGTTCTATCAAAAATAGCAGTCATGTGCAATTTTTGAGGGGGGGAAAGGGTGAATAAACAAAATGTCAGTCATCAAGAGTCATCAAGTGGATCTACTTACCGATTGATGGTATTCTTATTCACTCGTTCAATCAAAAATGGCAGTAATATGCAATTTTTAAGGGGGGGGGGGGGAAAGGGTGAATAAACAAAATGTCAGTTATCAAGTGGATCTACTTGCCATTGATGGTATTCTTATTCACTCGTTCTATCAAAAATAGCAGTCATGTGCAATTTTTGAGCGGAGGAAAGGGTGAATAAACTACATGTTGATTGATGTTTGAGAAATGGTCATACGACTCCTTAATACATCAGTTCAGGAGTCGTGCTAGCCAAGTTTCTTCAACACTATATGTTACACCGTCCAGGAAGAAAGAAGATATGCTGTTTCAGCCATTGGTTTGAAGAATACTTTCAGCTCCATCAAGTGTTGTATCTCCTATGTTTCCCGCTGATGCACAGATATCTGCTGATACAACCGGTACTCCTTCTTGAACCACAATGGTTCAAGAAGTACCATCTGTTAGTACTTCTCCAACAACGCATGAAAGCATATCTCTAATCATTCATCAAGGTGCTGAAGAACAAGTTCATGGAATTCTACCTCCCGACCCTTCGACATCTTCTCACGGGCTGATATAATTAGTGATAAAGGGCTTCTAGTCAATGCTTCATTTACACATCATTATGGTTCATGTACACATCATTATGATAACTCCGATTAATCGTAACCATCAGGGGAGAGAAATGTGTACACCAAGGACGCACAACAAGTTCACATGATCGAGTTTAACATCTTATGAAACAAATTAAAGATGATCAGTGTTTCAACTTGCTACTTTGGTATCTTCATTTCATGTGTACGTCACGGGCTGATTAATCGTAACCATCAGGGGAGAGAAATGTGTACACCAAGGACGCACAACAAGTTCACGTGATCAGGCTTAATGTCTCATGATACAAATTAAAGATGATCAGTGTTTCAACTTGTTACTTTGGTGTTATCATTTCATGTGTACGTTACGGGCTGATGGGTTATATGTAAGATTACAGGAATGCATTTTGTTGGGAATTAAATATTCTAAAGACTAAGTATCGGGAAATTCTCTTAAGTGATTAATTCTGGTAGCTTTAGTGTTAAGTCTGGTGAGTACCAAAGTTAAGTCTGCTGGTTAAGTCTGCTCTTTGAATGTTAAGTCTGGTGGTTAAGTCTAGTGATTAATTCTGGTAAGTGCCAAAATTAAGTCTGCTCTTCGAATGTTAAGTCTGCTTGCTGGATGGATAAGTATACTAAAGTCAATTATATAAGGTAGATAATATCTTACCCCATGTGATCAGTCATTATGTTATGTTCATAGAACAAGTTGTAAACATAGATACATGTTGTATCTTAGTTACTGACTCACATAAGCTAGCAAGTAGTTCGAAAAGACTTGACAAGAATTAACAATATTGTAAAGATCTCCTTGGACTACAAAAGGAGATCTTAGCTTAGTCATATAGATGTTGATCTAGTGTGTCTTTTAAGTGATTAAGTTTTATATGTTGAATAGAACCTTTGATAAAACTTTCATATTCATAACTGTGAAGAACAAGAACAATCAAAAACATTATCAATAATATTAAATCCTTTGGTATTATACTTTCGGTGTTCATTATTCAATATACACAAGCATCACTGTTCCATTTCCATAACCAAAATAACCTTCTAAGTGTGACTAAGTAGTTTCCTCATACTTGATCATATTAACTCAAGATATCACATACACTCGTTGTAAAGGACTAACATCCTATTTAGTGTATCAAATCCTCTCAATTGGTATCAGAGCAAGGCTGATATAGTTGATTTAGAAGAAGAAGAAGAAGAAGAAGAAATGGACGTTGAATCTATTCAGACAAATGTTGCTGCAAAACTACCCATGCTCAAACAGAATGAGTTTGAAATGTGGAGGCTGAGGATAGAGCAATATTTCTAAGTGCAAGACTATGCACTTTGGGAAATTATTGAAGATGGAAACTCTTACCAGCCTACAACCACTACATCAACAGTGGATGGCAAAGTGGTGTCAACTCTGCAACAACACCCAACATCTGTAGAAGACAGAATAAAGAAGAAAAATGACTTAAAGGCAAGAAGCATGCTGATGATGACCATTCCCAATGATCAACTTTTAAACTTCAGCAAGTTCAAAGATGCCAAGTCATTATTTGAAGCTATTGTTGCCAGATATGGTGGAAATGAAGCCACCAAGAAAACCCACAAGACACTGCTCAAGCAGCAGTTTGAAAACTTCTCCTCTACAAACAATGAATCTCTTGACCATATGTTTAATAGGCTTCAGAATATTGTGAGCCAACTTGCTATTCTTGGTGTTGAAATACCTCAAGAAGATTTGAACTCAAAATTTCTGAGAAGCTTACCAGAAGAGTGGGCTATACATGTTGTTGTCTGGAAGAATAAGCCAGACCTTGATACAATGGAACTGATAGATTTGTATAGCAACTTTAAGATTGTGGAGCAAGATTTGAAGAGAAGTGGAGGTACTAGTTCTAATACTGGGAACATGGCATTTATGTCAACTCCTAGTACCTCAAAATCAAGTGAAGAAGTGAAAGTTGTTGATGGTGTTGGTACTGCTAGTTCATCAAGCAGTACCTTGGGTATTTTGGATGAGAAGACTTGTTGTGCATTTCTCACAAGTCGAAATGATGGGTCCATGCTCACTTATGAAGACCTCCAAGAGATCAATGATGCTGATCTAGAGGAAATGGACCTAAAATGGCAAATTTCTCTTCTTAGCATGAGAGCCAAGAAGTTCTATCAAAGGACGGGGAAGAAGCTCTTAATCCGCAACACTGATACTGCTGGTTTTGACAAGTCAAAGATAGAGTGCTATAACTGCCACATGATGGGGCACTTCTCAAGAGAATGTAGAAGGCCAAGGCAGCAGGATAGCAAGAACAAAGGTTTTGGAAGCACATCCAAAACCAGGGAGGTTTCTGAGCCAAACTCAAAAGATATGGTAGCTATTGATGGGCTAGGTTTTGATTGGAGTTTCATGGCTGATGAAGAAGAAGATTCTTCAGAGATGGCACTCATGGCTTTCTCTACTGAGGTACAAAATCATAAAGTTTGTTCTAATACTTGCACTGCTCTTAAAGAATTACAAACTTTAATCAAACATTATGATGAACAAAAGAAAGAGCTAAGCAAAACTCATCAAAACTATATAGACTATAAGTGTGGTTTAGAATCAGTAGAAAAGTAGATCCTATACTACAAAGAAAATGAACTTTCTTTTTCTGATGACAAAGCTCTTCTTAGACAAGACATATTCTTTAGAGATGCTGAAATTAAGCTTTTAAGAGAGGCTTTTGATAGGGTCAAAAAGGAAAATGGAAACATTCACTTGACTACACAAACACTAGAACATGCTTCTAGAGGTGTAACCAACATGATAGAATATCAAGTGATCAACAGAGCTAAGTCAGGAATAGGATATAAGAGTGTCCCACCTCCATACAGAGGTATCCCTAAACCCCAGGGATTGACCTAGAACACTCAGGCTTACCTGAATTTCAACTACCAAAGTTACAATATGGTGTACAACCAAAAACCAATGTAGTTGTTGATGAGCCTAAGAAGTTAAGTGAGAGTTTATGTAAAACTTCACTTCAAGAAGACAAGGTGTCTTCTATTAGGAAATCAGATACTATAGTTGTTGAGGACTGGGTATCTGATGATGAAGAAGATGAACAGGTTATGTCTAAACCTGAAGTGGTTAAGAAAGCAGGAACAAGTGTTCCTAAGATAATCAAACACAATACTGATAGGCCTAAGTCCAATGTAAAACATGTTAGGCAACCAGTTAGATATTGTGAACAATATAGATCCACAAACAAGTCCAGAGGTGACCAAAGAAGTTGGAACAACCTCAAGTCTCACCAAAACAGTGATGACTTTGGATTTTATAATAAAGCTTGTTTCACATGTGGAAGTTTTCACCATCTTACAGCTTTCTGTAACAAATGGGTATCTGGGTATGCAAACAATGGGGTGAATCTAAAAAGGCAAACACCTAAAAGTCACTCTATTTTTAATAGATCAACACCCAAAACAGTTTCAATTAAGTCTGGCTTAAAACAAGTTAAGTTTGCTAGACCATTTAAGACTGTTTACCCAAGACCAACAGTTAAAAATGCAAAATTAACATTCAAATATGCATTAACAACTGTTAAAAGGTCCATTCAATCAAAAGCAGTGGTCCAAAAACAAGTTTGGAAAATTAAGGGTACAACTGCAAAGCCAGCAGTTAATACTGCTAGGCAAGTAGTTAATACTGCTACTTGGAAAAACAGGGCAAATGATGTTAAGGCCTCAGCATGTTGGGTTCTTAAATCCAATGTTGCATCAACTGTTCTCAAAAGATTACATTTCATTGATGCAAGAGGCAGATCCAAGTCAGTAATGGCTTGGGTCCCCAAAGGAAACTAATACTTCTTATTAATGTGCAGGAACATTCAACTGATAAACAAAAGGATCAAGGATACTCAGATAGTGGATGTTCAAGGCACATGACAGGCAACAAGTCTTATCTCTCAGATTTTCAATCAATAGATGGAGGCTATGTTACCTTTGGAGGAGGTATTGGTGGCAAAATTTCCAGTAAAGGTACAATTAAAACTGGAAATTTAGATTTTGAAGATGTGTACTATGTACAAGAGCTAAATTACAATCTTTTTAGTGTCTCACAAATGTGTGATAAAAAGAACAAAGTTCTTTTCTGTGACACTGAATGTCTTGTGCTTTCTCCTGATTTTAAGATGCCTGATGAAAGTCAATTACTTCTTAAAATTCCTAGAAAGGGCAATATGTATAGTGTTGATATGAAGAACATTGTTCCTAAAAAGGCTCTAACTTGTCTTGTTGCAAAGGCCACATTGGATGAATCAATGTTATGGCATAGGAGGCTTGGTCATATTAATTTTAAAACCATAAATCAGATTGTTAAGAATGGTTTGGTAAGAGGTTTACCTCAAAAATGATTTGAAAATGATCAAACATGCATTGCTTGTCTTAAAGGCAAACAACACAAAGCCACTTATAAGCCCAAGATTTTTAACTCTATCAATCAATCATTGTTTATGCTTCATATGGACTTATTTGGTCCTACAAATGTTAGAAATATGCAACATAAGAGATATTGTCTAGTTATTACTGATGACTATAGTAGATTTACATGGGTTTTCTTTTTAAGATCTAAGGATGAGACACCTAGCATCCTTAAGACTTTCATTACAGAGATAGAAAACCTAGTAGACAAGAAAGTAAAAGTCATTAGATGTGATAATGGGACAGAGTTTAAGAATAGCGTTATGGATGACTTCTGCAAAGAGAAAGGTATTAGGATAGAATTTAGTGTTGCTAGAACTCCACAACATAATGGAGTTGTTGAAAGGAAAAATAGAACACTAATGGAAGCTGCTAGAACTATGTTAGCTGACTCTAAGCTACCTATAACTTTTTGGGCTGAAGCAGTCAACACTGCTTGCTATGTTCAGAATAGAGTTTTAGTTGTCAAGCCTCACAATAAGACGTCATATGAACTTTTTAGAGGTAGAACTCCTGCAATAGGATTTCTTAGACCTTT
Source organism: Artemisia tridentata subsp. tridentata (assembly GCA_021014915.2). Taxonomy (NCBI): domain Eukaryota; kingdom Viridiplantae; phylum Streptophyta; class Magnoliopsida; order Asterales; family Asteraceae; genus Artemisia; species Artemisia tridentata. The sequence continues at coordinate 122,709,169 of CP139506.1, forward strand.
TGGATGTCATGTGACAATTCTGAATACCTTAGACCATTTAGGAAAATTTGATGGTAAAGCAGATGAAGGATTCTTAGTTGGATATTCTCTCAATAGCAAAGCTTTTAGAGTATACAACTTAAGAACTAAGAAAGTAGAGGAAAACCTACATGTGGAATTTTTAGAGCATAAATCCAATGTAGAAGGTCAAGGACCAAAATGGCTATTTGATCTTGAATCTCTAACCCATTCAATGAATTATGTGCCTATTGTTGTAGAAACTAATGAATTTTCAGGTTCAAAAGCTAATGAAACATCAGATGAGGCAAGGTTAGAAAAGGAGACAAATCAAGATTATGTGATGATGCCAATATGGTCAAGTACAAGTGTGGATTCAACTTCAATAAATGGTGAATCTTCTTCTGATAAAGCTAAAGAAGATGTTGAAGATGAACACAAGGAAGATGGAACAAAGGAACAAGAAAATAGTTCTGCTGTTGATAATGCTGCTGAAACAGACTTAACTGAAGAAGCAGAATTAACTAAAGAAGCAGAATTAACAGAAGAAGCAGAATTAACAGAAGATGAGGTGGATTTGAGCAATCTCCCACCTGATTATCAAGTTCCTTCTACACCACACACAAGGATTCACAAAGTTCACTCCCTGGAAAATGTGATTGGAGATGTACAATCAGGTGTGAAGACAAGACAACAACTGATGTCTTCAGACCAACAAGGGCTTCTCGATGCCCTTTATGCTTCAAAACAGCATGAGTTTTCAAACTCTTGCTTGTTTGTATGTTTTCTCTCACAAGATGAACCAAAGAACATTCTGAAAGCCTTACATGACTCAAGCTGGGTAGAAGCTATGCAAGAGGAGCTTCATCAGTTCAAGATTCAGAAGGTATGGGTGCTAGTTGATTTACCTAAGGATGAAAAGGTAATTGGCACTAGAAGGGTTTTCAAGAATGAAAGTGATGAAAGGGGAATAGTGATTAGGAATAAGGCTAGATTAGTAGCCCAAGGGTACACACAACAAGAAGGGATAGACTATGATGAGGTTTTTGCTCCAGTAGCAAGACTTGAGGCAATTAGGCTTTTCTTAGCTTATGCTTCATTTTTAGGCTTCACAGTTTATCAAATGGATGTCAAGAGTGCATTTTTATATGGTACTATTGAAGAAGAGGTGTATGTCTCACAACCTCCTGGTTTCATTGATCCTGACAATCCAGACAAAGTGTACAGAGTTGTAAAAGCTCTATATGGCCTTCATCAGGCACCTAGAGCATGGTATGAAACACTAGCTTCCTATTTAATTGGAAATGGATTTCAAAGAGGCAAAATTGATCAGACACTATTCATCAAACAGCACAAGAAGGATCTTCTGTTAGTGCAGGTGTATGTGGATGACATTATCTTTTGGTCTACAAGGAAGGAGATGTGTTTAGAGTTTGAGAAACTTATGCATTATAAGTTTTAGATGAGTTCCATGGGGGAACTTACATTCTTTTTGGGTTTGCAAGTTAAACAGTCATATGATGGCATATTTATTAGTCAAGATAAATATGTTGCTGAGATACTTAGGAAGTTCAACTTTGCTGATTCAAAAATGGCAAGCACACCACTGGACTCTGAGAAGCCACTTCTTAAAGACTTAGATGGAGAAAATGTGGATGTACACACATACAGATCTATGATAGGATCTTTGATGTATCTTACATCATCAAGACCTGACATCATGTTCTCTGTTTGTGCTTGTGCAAGATTTCAAGTAACTCCAAAGGTTTCTCATTTAACAGCAGTCAAGAGAATTTTTAGATATCTCAAGGGTCAACCTAGGTTGGGACTATCGTATTCTAGAGAGTCACCTTTTGACTTGGTAGCATTTTCGGATAGTGATTATGCTGGTGCTAGCTTGGACAGAAAGTCAACAACTGGAGGATGTCAATTCCTTGGGTGTAGACTTATCTCATGGCAGTGTAAGAAGCAAACAATTATGGCTACTTCAACAACTGAAGCTGAATATGTAGCTGCTGCAAGTTGTTGTGCTCAAGTCCTATGGCTTCAAAACCAACTTCTTGACTATGGGTACAATTTTATGAACACTGTCATTCATATTGATAATAGTAGTACAATTTGCATAATTAAAAATCCAGTACAACATTCTAAAACAAACACATTGAAATTAGACATCACTTTATAAGAGACTGCAATGAGAAAAGATTAATTCAAGTTCTTAAAATTGCTTCAGAGCACAACTTTGCAGATCTGCTAACAAAAGCTTTTGATGTTGGAAGGTTTCAATACTTGGTAGCAAGTATTGGAATGCTAAATCCTCAATGATTTAAATCTGTGTCTTTATGTATATAAATTTTTGTTTGTACTGTTGACTTTGTAAATTGGTACTAACTATTACTTTTAATTGTGTTTATTCATACAGTTAGTCATATGTTTATTCTAATATAAGACAAGTACTTTGTACATTGTTCTTTTGGTTTTAGTCTAACAATTTCAGGTATGGACATGTGAACACAAAGGATGTTTCAAGTGAAATGTGAGCAGCAGAATGATAATACTAGTTGCTGACATAATAGGTTCATGATAGAAAGAGTTTGGGAATTTACATCTCCTTAAAACTTCTTTCTTGAAACCTGATTATGAAATTTCACATTGAATTGATGACTTAGTTGATCAGAAAGTAACTGATATAACTCACTTTCTATCATTTTATACTTTTAAGTATAATGAGCAAGTCTAAGGACATCTGATAGAAAGAACAGCTAGCAACAGTGAATCTAACACTTGTGTTAGAGGCAACAATTGCTATGAGCTGGAAACCCTGTCAAGAAAGCCTTTTGAATAGGTTTATCTTTACACAGGCAGTTATTTATAACTGAAAACATTGGTTCTCACACAACCAGAGGTTGCTTTAAACCGAAATTTTGATTAAGTGTCTGTTATACACTTAATCCCTTCAAAATGGTTGAAAGCAGTATGGTTTTTCATAATAAAATCAAGTACATACTGCTAAGGCAAATGTTTCTTAAAAGAATGTTTTTGGAATAAAAATGGCTCAAAAACCCATCAAACGATGGATTATGAGTTATTGCCCCATGAATCACCTCTCATAGGAGTTAACACACCTAGAAGTGATGAGGGCAGCAAATTAAACTCTTAAGGAATTGATGGCTACATGTACAACATTGTCTGATAACAAGTTCTAATTGATGGATCAGATGATGGGGAGAGACATTGTGAGAGATCTTCCAAACAGGGGAGAAAATGTTATTTGCAATCCAGGGGAGGAAATAATCCCAAAGAAGGAAGATTAACCAATGAAAGGAAGGAAAAGACAAGAGCATACAAGATGATGACATAGAGGTTCAAAATGACAAGAATAGAGCTGATAATCTCTTCTTCATGAACAAGATTCTGGAGTATTATGTATATTCAGAAGGGATGAAGCATTCAAAAGGAGAAAGTTCTATCTAGGTCAAATGGAGAAAAGTTTCAATTTCAGTTCACTACGTTTGTTCATCACTTGCAAAGGCATGCTGATAGATGATTTCACTTGTTGAAACAAGCATCCAAGATACACAGCATCATTGCCTCTTATAATTCCTCCATCCAAGGAAATTGCACCATCTTTTAGGTCAAGGAATGAAACCTGAAGATTGGTATTGATATTGTTAAAGTCAAAGAATAGAAAGCAGATGAGTTACTGAGAAAGATATTCAATCTCACAGATCAGAAGAAAGTTCAGATCAAGGGTCTGACTATGAAGTATTTGCAAGATCCTCACAATCAGAAATTCAATTCGGAAGAAACATGTTGAAAAGGGTTCACATGTTTAGGGGAGGATTGTTGGGAATTAAATATTCTGAAGACTAAGTATCGGGAAATTCTCTTAAGTGATTAATTCTGGTAGCTTTAGTGTTAAGTCTTGTGAGTACCAAAGTTAAGTCTGTTGGTTAAGTCTGCTCTTTGAATGTTAAGTCTGGTGGTTAAGTCTAGTGATTAATTCTGGTGAGTGCCAAAATTAAGTCTGCTCTTCAAATGTTAAGTCTGCTTGCTGGATGGATAAGTATACTAAAGTCAATTATATACAGTAGATAATATCTTACCCCATGTGATCAGTCATTATGTTATGTTCACAGAACAAGTTGTAAACATAGATACATGTTGTATCTTAGTTACTGACTCACATAAGCTAGCAAGTAGTTCGACAAGACTTGACAAGAATTAACAATATTGTAAAGATCTCCTTGGACTATAAAAGGAGATCTTAGCTTAGTACTATAGATGTTGATCTAGTGTGTCTTTTAAGTGATTAAGTTTTATATGTTGAATAGAACCTTTGATAAAACTTTCATATTCATAACTATGAATAACAAGAACAATCAAAAACGTTATCAATAATATTGAATCCTTTGGTATTATACTTTCGGTGTTCATTGTTCAATATACACAAGCATCACTGTTCCATTTCCATAACCAAAATAACCTTCTAAGTGTGACTAAGTAGTTTCCACATACTTGATCATATTAACTCAAGATATCACATACACTCGTTGTAAAGGACTAACATCCTATTTAGTGTATCGAATCCTCTCACATTTGGTGAGATGAAGATGTTGATATTCTGTTCCCCAAATGGACAATCTTGAAGAAGGTCGAGTCTACATTCTGTTCTACATTTTCCGTTGTGTGTTAGAAGACTAAAGACGACATTCATTTGGCTATCAAAAGGCTTCTTCATATTCTTGGCATCCATCAGAAAGGTTTTCAGTTTGGGGGAGAGCACTAATTAGGGGAGAGTGAAAAGCCAGATTTAAACCCTAATTAGATCTGATCACATTGTTCTTCTGCAAGTAAAGAGATGGCAGCTGAGAAGAGTTAGGAAGCTAAAAGAAGTAATGTAGTTTGAAGACCACTCTCAGAGCTGCTGCATCAAGTTCATCAAGGTGGTGAAGAACAAATCTATCAAAGAAGAATTAAGGTGGTAATTCTTCATGTATCCTTTGTAAATACATAAAATCATAAAATCATAAAAACTCAAAAAATATTTTTTCCAATTTCATAAAACTTGTATAAAACCAAATTGTAAATAGAAAAATATAAAACCAAGAAAAACCATAAAAATCTGAAAAATAGAAAATACCAAAAATAGTTTTTCAAGGCATGTCTTCTGGTATCGATAACATTTACGGTCCTAGAAATGTCATTCAATAATGACACGGGTCTTTAAATGAAGTTCGAGCAGAAGTTCAAAAAGTTTTCAAAACATGCCTAAATGGCTTGCTATTACTTCATATAGCAACCCGCGTTTCAAAATGGGGAAGGCACGTTGCCAAAAAGATGGTTGTTCCTTCTGCTGGGTGTTGTTCACCCGGGCATGGATTACTTTATATCCATGTTTCTTCGATTTGATGTACGATTCAGTGCATCATTTCTTGTCCAAGAAGAGAAGTCTTCTTTACACCACAAACTCTTTATCTTCTAGGATTCTTCAGGAGAGTTTTGGTGTTTCACAAGGTGGTAACTGGACTTAAATTTTCACAAATACTTGACACTCAATTGAATGAGCATAGCTCTTTAAATAGAATACGGGTCATTAATTAAGGGGGAGAGTATTTGGTCAAATTTCTGACACCTTTTTAAGCATTGTGCAACATCAGCAGTGACACTCTCTCATGGTTTAAGGGGGAGCATAGCATGCTTCATAATCAGAATATATTAAAACCTGACCACATTTTCTCCCAAATTTTCAAAACATATTTAAATCAATTGGGATCACAAATCTCATATGTGCTAAACTCTTTCGCATATCGATGCACATATTGAGGGGGAGAGAATGTGATTTAAATATGAGATTCTGATGAAAATGTGATTATTTGGACTTAAATGTAAGCACTCCCATATGTGCTAAACTCTTTTGCATATCGATGTACATATTGAGGGGGAGCAAATGGTGTGTAATTTCAAAATGGTTATGGCATATTATGTGAGAACGACTCAGACTTCACCAATGAATTGACGAAACATAAATCACCAATGAATTGACGAAACATAAAATGTCATTAATCGAAAGGATGCGTCCTGGCCGGGTAATAATTTCAAGCTGGTCTAACCAGTGATGTAAGCGTGTCTCGAAGAGGACGTGTCTAAGTAGAGTGTACCATTTCAAGAAACTTTCTGTGGACTTGACCAGGCCGGGTAATAATTTCAAGCTAGTCTAACTAGTGATGTAAGTGTGTCTCGAATCGGTCATGTTCACTGAAAGTGGATCAATTCAAAAAGTGCGAACTCCACCCAACATGTGAAAATTTATAATAAAATCATCTGAGCACATGTTAAGGGGGAGCATTTGAAAAATATAAAATTCTCAAAGTGTTAGCAAAATGTCTTTCATAATCATTAACACTTTGAGAGATTTTTCAAGGATTTGGTAAATGGCAACATAGGATAGTTATGAAGTTATAAGGTGGCTAAGGTTAGGAAAACCATCCTATGATCCGCCAGAGCCGGAGGGATCTACCCAGGGACAATACCGAATAGTTAGTATTAGAAAGTCCTTAGGTATGATCATGAAAAAAGGAGTAATATGAGAAAGGAGAAAGAAGGGGTTGAAGAATTAAAAAGAAAAGTAATGTGAAAGGGTGAAAAGAAATAGCCCTCTAAATTATTCAACATTAGGGCAGAAATCTGGTTCAATTCATATGCTACTGGTGGTTACTAAGGTAACACCGGTATTGAAGACAAGACGTCATGGACCCAGTGACGCACTGCGCTAAACCTTCTAAACCACTCAAGTTCTCTTAAAAGGACTTGTTTCATTCTCACGGGGAACCCTGCATAATCTATCAACCGCTCATTACGAGTTACGTTGATATTGAAACAGGAGACACCGCTCCAGTCTCCGACTACCAAATATGCACTTATCGAGTCTAGAGCCACGAGATGTATCTTAAGATCTCATAGGAACACACGTTACTTCTAAACTGGTGGTTCAACATTAAGGACACCAGTTGTAAACTTATGAGTCCTACGCATATCTTAGCAATCTGCCAGAACATTCATGATGGAATTTACAAATGTAATTCTCAATGATTGAATGGAATTCCTGCTAGGGTCAACATCAAACAGCCCTGAAAGCAGGTCACTTTGGTAATTCCTTGTGGATTACGCTTAGTGGTCGCGGCAGTTTCAAAAGGTCTATAGTCATGGAGTGAACTCCAGCGACTCACCTAATCGTTGATTTACTATGGTAGATCTTGTAAGCCCTCTGTAGGTTTTCGATTTAAGTCGAAGAGTTACTTATTGAAGGTCTGAAGTTGATTACAGTGACTAATGGATTAGTTATCATTGTGGAAAATAAATTTTGAAACTTTAGACCGGGTATTGGTGTTTTACGTATGACATTTCCATACAGAAGATTTAGACGTTTTGGCATATAAGGAAGATTTAGTTCGCAATACGTTAGACCGTAGATTCGTTCTTATCCGTACAATTATTCTACCTATTTCGCTATGCCTTCTGATACGTTTTGATAATCCGATATGTGCTTAGTTGATCGTCGATACAAATATGTTACCCACCTCTTGATGAAACTCTTGATACGTTTGATGATTCACTATCTGCTTCTCTAATTATTAGCAAGTTCCTTAGTTCGTTCAGAATCTGGATAGAGTTGATGAAGTTTTATCGTTTAGCACTACCTCCGTATTGGCCTCATGTGTATATGTATTTCATGTATTGCTTAGTGAGATTACAACTATCATCTGTTACGTATATGTTCCGTATTCGTTGGATCAAGATTTGTTATGATTTGTCTTTCGTTGAAGAGCCTGAGGCTATTTTGGAGCGTCAGGATCGGGTCATGAGAAATAAAACTATTCCTTTTGTAAAGATTCTTTTGGAAGAACCTCTCCGAGCGTGAGGCTAAAGATTGTCACTTCCTTCGTGATTTGTTGCGTCTCCGTCTAATTTTTGCGACTTCAAATTTCGAGGACGCAATTTTTCTTTTTATAGGGGAAGAATTATAACAACCTGAAATTCATGAAACGGTTTTTGAACCTTTGAATACGAATTTAACTTAAGTTGAACAACGATAGGATTAAAATTTCAGAATACGAATCCAAAATCTAAAGTCTTTGAACTATTGACTGAGTTAGAAACCTATGTTATGGTTTAAAAGTACAAAAGGTTGAATCTTTAACCTTAGTGCTATGAAAATCGACACAACCCCTATATCCTAAGTTTTTATCACACGTTACTAGTTCTAAAAGAGGGGCCGAATATATTAAATGTGGTACACAACATTTACACTTGAAAATATGATAATGATATTTAAAATATGGAGAAGAATAAGTCCCCTTAACCTCCCCTAAGGATTCGGCACTTCCAGCTCATTTATCCCCTTCGTCTCTCATTCATATCAACAGTATATCACATTTTTTTTCACCTCAAGAAACCCTAAAACTAAATTCTGATCGGTTCCATCTCTCCCAAGATTCAAGAAGTACGAAGGTCCAACAAGTTTTGTAATCATTGGTGGTTAATCCTAGTGTTGGTGATCGTTGGTGTTTTGATCATTGGTGTGGTCGTGGGTTTTGGTTCGAAGGGTGTGACTCTCTTGGTTCATTTGATTCGTCCTATAATCCAGCGTAGAGGTATCCTCGTCCTCTATATTTCCCCCTTAATTTGACACCTATATGATGTATATAATCCGTAGTAAACATGTCATAAGAACCATAATAACCATGCTAATATAACATTTTTTGCCTCGTTGAATATGTGATACGTTTAGCACATAAAAAGGTCACATGAAATCATGAATAAGTTACATATATGTCAACTATTTTGGGCTATTCGAATCAGTGAGTATACGAATCATGGACCTGGTTATTTAACCTTAATAAGCTCTCTAATAAGTGACCTAAAATCTGGAAAACAAACCCTAATAATTAATGAGGGGCGTACATATTTATTATCATGGATTAGGGCTCGGTTTTGGGGTGTGATTTTATGTGATATTGGCTCGTTAATTGGGGTGTGAGTGTGAAACATGTATATTTTATATGAACTAAACCTATAAAATGGATGTGTAAATCGAATCTAAAAATGGTTAGGTTTTTTGAAAGGAAATTAGGGCTGGTCTTGTGTGATTTTATGTGACCTGGTGTATCGTAATTTGTGTGTGTATATATGTTTGTGTGTCAACTTTAAGAGTTGTGGTACATGTGTATTATTGACTAAATAAACCTATGAAACATGTCTTGTGAAATATAAGGTCTCGTGTGCGTTTGTATAAGTAAAACATGTTAAATGATGGCTTAAAACGGGTTCTGAACTGAACAGCTTCATAAGACGAATTTGTGTGCATTATGGCTCGAGTTTCATGAGTGATTTATTCTATATTTTTGCATGCAAACCTAGTTTAAGGTCTTAAATAAGATCTCCAATTGGGTTGGAGTGATTTGGAGTTGTTTTGGTCATGTTATGTGTGACTTCCTGTAATTTTATTGGATTTTTCTGAAGTATCTCATTAGGTTAATTAATGGCAAATTTTCTGTGTGTATTTGCAGTTAGTTTTCTGGGTAGGTCTGGAAAGATGATTTTTGAAACAGTAATTGTACTTTGAAATAAAATCTTTAAAAATTTGTGAAGATGCTAAGCTAATATGGGGATCACATATAATTATTTCAGAATTTTTGGAGCTTAATTGGCAGGCATGAAAAATCATAAGGATGTGATCCAGATTCACTAATATATCCTAATTAAGTAATATATGAATTAAAAGTACATATAAACCCTAATTTTGAATAATTATGAATGTAACCCTAACTTACTAATTATGGAAACTTGCTAAATATGGAAAGTTACTAATTCGGTAAAGTTACTAATTCGGGAAAGTTACTTAATTCGGGAAACTCACTTAATTCGGAAAGTTACTAATTTGAAAAAGTTACTATATATTGAAAGTTACTAAATTTGGAAAGTTGCTATAAATAGCAAAAAACCCTAATATGTCAATCTGAACAACAATAAGTACTGAATCAGAAATAACTTATGGAATGGTTCTTAAATAATAACACGATCATTAATTCGTGTAGATTCGCTGAAGAAGGAGTAACTTCCGATCCATGTGTTTCTGATATGGGTTTAATTTGCGGTTTGAGGTATAGATATTCTATCCCTTTTCAGTTAGGATTTCTCATGACTTCTCGATCCTTGACTTTGATTCATTTGCCTTAATATGATTCCGTTTGATATGATTCACTTTGATATGATCATCTAATTTGATATTCGTTTAGCTATTCGCTTGATATGATATTAGTTGATATCATTGATTATGATATGATTCCTTTCTGTTGATATGATCTGTTTGGATATGATATGATTATTGATATGCTATGATCTGATTTGTTCTATTCAGTGCCCGAGCTAACTAGCCATGGAGGTACCATGGCCATGTCATTGATGGCACCAATGGCATGACACCATCTGTGGTGGTGTGATCAGTCCACGGCGTCCCCATTTGATATGATATGATATGTGATCACTTGTCCAATATGATATGTGTGTATACCTACCATGAGCAGGTGTATATATATGATTTGTTTTGCAGGGGGCCTATGGATGCATCCTAGGCATTTTGTTTCATTTTTTTAGTGATTGGGTTGTGCGTTCCTTGCATACCCTCACTTTTGGGAGCTAGCTACTCCATTTGGTATTCTGGAGGTCTCCCCTCCAGGCAAACATATGATTTGACGGATATATGAGATTATGTGATTATTTGGTCTATTCGAGTATCGCGTTTAGACACGCTCGTGGTCATTCCTATTTGATTCCTTGATTCATTATGGTTATCTGACATTCGTATTATCTCTTGGTTATCTCATTTCGTTTATCTCATTTGACTTATGATATTTCTTCAGTGGATCTTTAAGTGCTTATTCGTTTGACATTTGATATTTTGTTCAACAGGATCTTTTGGTTCCATTTCTCCATATTTATATATGCTTCGATTATTCATTTTGGTTATATCTGTTCGCTGGGCTTTTTAAGCTCAGCCGCATTTCTTTTCCTACGGAAGGTTTTAGGTTGGAAGGTGGGGATTGAGTGAAGTGTGCATAGGAGCTCTTAGTGGACCACCCTGACGATAGATCCCATTTGCATTTGGATTAGACTTTGGAGTTATCTACCATTTAGATTGGATTCAGATTTGTATTCTAGTTTGATAGTCAGTATGATTTAGACTTATTATGTGATGGCGAGGGACAAGAGTTGAGTTTCGAGTCTTTGGGCTCGATTCAAAACGAAAGTGGCTAAACGAGACGTGGGCTTTTAACTCGGAGACCGGCCCAATGAATCCTCCCTTGGAGCCGGCCCCCTTTAGGGTTTTATTTGATTTCTTTTGTTTCCTGTTATTTACTCTATAAAGACTTATTTCCTTGTTTTAAGTTTTGGTTCAGTTTTAATAAAGATTATTATTTAGAGGTTATTCCAAGTTTCTAAGGTTGGTAATTGGCTCTAGGGTTTCAATCAAACATTGGTAATTGGTGTTTGATCCTTCTTAATCATTGGTATGGCGATTAAGGTTTATCCAGGTTTGATTCTAATGTTGGTAATTGACGTTAGGGTTTGATCTATCCGCTACGCTATCAAGTGGTATTCAGAGCTCAGGAAATCTCAGGATGTCGGGACACGAAGATCAACAGCAACCAAACCGTCAACAGGGGGCTGCAGTTGATCCTCGCGATGTCGAGATTGCACGGCTTCGTGAACAAGTTCGAGAACTTCAGATAAATTCGTTTTACAGGTACGAAAGGCAATACACGAATACGCAGAGTGAGTTCGAAGTTAATGAAGAAGACGACGAGTATGATAATTATTTTCATCCCCGTCGCTCACCATCACAACGTAGCCACCACCGTACGCCACCACAGCGGTGTCATCGCACACCACCATAACCACCGGGTGTCGATCCACTTCAGTCATTAGGGTTTCGCATGGTGATACCAAAATTTGACGGAGGGGTACAACCGGATGAGTTTATTGATTGGCTCCATACGGTGGAACGTGTTTTTGATTTGAAAGAGGTACTGGATTCTTTAAAAGTTAAGTTAGTGGCAGTCAAGTTAAAGAAACATGCATCACTTTGGTGGGAACATTTAAAACGTAAACGAGCACAAGAACGTAAACACAAAATTGACTCATGGGATAAGATGAAACGGTTATTGCAGAAAAAGTTTTTACCAGTTAATCATAGACAAGATTCGTTTTTGGAGTATCACGTTTTAAAGCAAGGGACTTTAACGGTGGCCGAATATATTCTAGAGTTTGAAAGACTACGTATGAGGTGTGGTACCGACGAAGAGGATGAACAAGTTATTGCCCGGTTTTTGGGTGGTCTACGATCAGATATAGCAGACGCGGTACAGTTAACCCAATATTATTTGTTTGATGATGTTTGCAGGTTGGCGTCTCGCGTTGAAAAACAACTCAAGACTCGTGGTCGGTTCACAGCTTTGCGGCCCAAACAAAGCCGGGGGTTGCCAACTGGGGCCGCAAGTTATTCCACACAACCGAAGGTACCTGAACCAATTATCACAACACCGGCGTCAAAATCGAATTCGGGGACGTTACGATGTTATAAATGCCATGGGTTGGGTCACCTAAAGAAAGATTGTCCAAATACACAAATGGTTGTTTTTGTGAATGATAACGAGGTCACTTCTGATGTTCGTAATGATGATGGTTCTGATGCTGAGGGTGAAGTTCTTTACCCAGACCGTGGAGAGGCTTTGATTTCACAACGGGTTCTTAGTGCTTCTATGGCCATCAACGAGGACGATACTACGTGGTTACGTCACAATATTTTTCGCACCAAGTGTACAATGAAGGGTAAAGTATGTGATGTTGTTATTGATGGGGGCAGCTGTGATAATATGATCGCGGTGTCTGCAGTTGAAAAGTTAGGGTTGCCCTTGCAGAACCACCCCGATCCGTACCAGTTAACATGGTTAAAGAAAGGTAATTTGATGAAAGTTACACATCGTTGTTTAGTTTCATTTTCTATCAGGAATAAATATACAGATGAACTTTGGTGTGAGGTTATCCCGATGGATGCCTGTCATATTCTTATGCGCCTCATGAACCATGTTTTTCTTGACTTGATAGGTTCTTGTGTCGTCGTTTATTTCGACGATATACTCGTTTTTAGCGCATCTTCGTCTGGTATTTTCAATTTTACGAACCTAGCAGTTGTTTGCAAACGCCAAAAAGTGCCATTTTCTTGCAAGTGAAGTTGTTTTTTGGGTTATCTTATTTCTGGTGCGGGTATTCGAATGGATGAAAACAAGATTTCTGCTATCACTACTTGGCGGACTCCCACTACATTACATGATATTCGTAGTTTTCATGGGCTTGCTTCCTTTTATCGGCATTTTATTCGCAATTTTAGTTCCATTGTTGCGCCGATGACTGAATTGCTTTAGCGATCGAAGTTTTCGTGGACGACCGAAGCTCAGAAAGCCTTTGATGAGCTTAAACAGTTAGTTACACAGGCGCCGATCCTAGCACTTCCAAATTTTGATAGTGTTTTTCAAGTTGAATGTGATGCTTCCGGGATTGGTATTGGTGGAGTTTTAAGTCAGGGTGGGCGTCCGATCGCTTATTTTAGTGAAAAATTAAATGACGTTAGACAACGCTATAGTACTTATGATAAGTAGTTTTATGCTATCGTTCGAAGTCTTGAATACTGGCGCCATTACTTGTTACCCAATGACTTTGCTTTGTTTTCTGATCATCAAGCGTTGAAGTATATACAGGGACAGGCCAAGTTGAATCCCCGACATGCAAAGTGGGTTGAAATTTTACAGGTTTATTCTTTCACGATACGACATAAAGCCGGTACCCGCGAATTCTGTGGCTGATGCTTTTAGTCGTCGTCCATCGCTTCTTTCTAGTATTACTGATGAAGCGAAAAGTGTACCGCTTTTAAGGGGTCATTTAAGCCCGAAATCGTATTTATTTGATCAAATATTGCCCTAAATCGTTCCTTTTGTCATTTTAGGTACTTTTGAGGAGAAATCTGGAAAAGGAGGCATTTTGGACGTTTTTGGAGCATTAAAGTGAAGAAAACGGCAAAGTCTCAAGAACCGGCTAAAAGTTACTCTTGACGGCGTCACAATTAACATGGGACGGCGTCATGCCTTGGCAAGAAAAGTTGGATGTGAAATTTACTCATGACGGGCCAGTGAGATAGCATGTGAATTCTGACGGCGTCACGCTTTAACTTGATCGAGGGCGTCACGGCTTAAATCATAAGGGGACGGCGTCACGTTCATGGTTAGACGGCATCAAGCCTTGATAAGCCAGAATGGATTTTTGAAGAGCTAAAGAGGGACGGCGTCAAGAAGGTCATCCGGGAACCCTAAAAGCGGCGAGGTGACGGCGTCACACTCCATAAGGTGACGCCGTCAGATCCAAAAATCTATATATAGTTTTCTAATTTTTTGTCATTAGGGAGAGCTTAGTGTGTGGAATTTTGGGATAAAACCCTAAGACGATTTTAGCTACTTTTTCAGGGCTTTTTGCCTTGAGATCTTCCATGTTTCATTGAAAGATAAGTTATCAATTAATCATTCAATATGTCTATGTGTTGTTTGATTCTATCTTATTCTTGTCTTTTGTTTAACATGTTAGGCTAAATTTATCTTGTGTTTGCTTAGATCTAATGAAACCTAGCTATTGATTATTGGTTGTGAGTGTGTTATTAGTTGTATTGGATGATTGTTTATCTATGTTAGGCTTAAGAAAACTGGCTAACTTCCTATTCGGTAACTTGCTTGAACGTCTTAAGAAACATGAACCAAATGCGTACTAAAGGTTTTTATGGTTGTATTTAATGCACAAGCGAATTCTAGTGATCCCATGTTAGGAGCTTCCTAGCCGGCTCGACATAGGAGTGAAGTAGGAGCTTGTAGAGTTGGGGAAGTAAGTACGCCACCCCACGAATGGTATTAAGGAATACACCCGTCATCCACGCGACTAATACACACTAATTAACCGGTAAAAGATAGTTAGGGAGTAAGGAAATCTAAGTAAACACATTTCTCTACACATAAGTTTCTCACCACATTTTATTTTCAGTTATTTATTTTATTTGCATCCGTAGTAATTTTGGGTTAGTTGACTAGCAACTAATTCCGCCCACTCCTTCAAAACCGAGATTTTACTTGCTTTCATAAAAAAATATAAAAACATAAAAAGAATCTTCCTCAACCCTTAGACCTATTAGAGTAGCCTTTCATACCTAACGAACACTATTCCCTGTGGAGAACGATCAATCCCCCGTACTTACCACTACACTATACTACATCGGTCAGGTACACTGCCTGGTGGGGTTGTAAGCCTCTTGAGATCCCTCGAGAGGTAAAACCTGTTGTAAGGTTACAAAACCACGCAATCAAGTTTTTGGCGCCGCTGCCGGGGAATAGTTATTGTTTAGGTTGAATTTTTATTTCTATTAGGTCTACTCACTAGATTCCTTTCTAGTGAGATTTTTATTTTATTTTTCTAGGTTTTCTTTAGTCTATCTATTTTCTTCGTGTCTTTGTTCGTAACCATTACCGTCCGACATCATGGAAGATGGTAATATCCTTAACCCCCACAACCCACCACCACAACAACCACCACCACCTCCTAGAGCCCGTACTTTAGGAGAGTATTCCCGTCCTAGCCACCATGGCTATCGAAACACCATTGAGCTCACTCAAGGAGCCAATATCACACCCTTGCGATCCGACACCATCCGGTTGGTGCAAAGCGGATGCGCATTCCATGGACTTCGTTCTGAAGATCCTAATCAACATCTCAAGGATTTTCTTAAAATCGTTGATTCTATAGACCTTGATGTTGCCACTCGAGAGACGACCCGATTGCGTCTCTTCCAATTCTCTCTGCGGGACCAAGCTAGTCAGTGGCTAGAACGTCAACCCGCAGGATCCATCACCTCTTGGGATGATCTCACCACTCGTTTCCTTGCTCAGTTTTTCCCACCGGGAAGAACTACCAAGCTAAGGAATGATATCTTGATGTTCCAACAACGTCAAGGCGAAACTCTCTACGAGGCATGGACTCGATTCAAGGACTTACTCCAAAAAGTCCCTCACCATGGCATAGAACTTTGGCTCCAAGTCCAAATCTTCTATGACCATATCAATCTCTCCACGAGGCAAACCATTGACCAATCGGCCGGTGGCAAGCTACGTGATCTAAGTGCGGAACAATCATGGGCTCTCCTAGAGGATCTTGCTCTTTATGACAACGAAAGTTGGAGTGATCCCCGTGATTTGAATAAAACGGTCAAGGCAATATCTTTGCCTTCTAACAATTCAAGCACTTCCGACCGTAGGATCATAGAACTTGAAGACCAAGTCAAGTTTCTCATGAAATCCTACGAGGCTCCTAAACCTTCAAACCAAGTGAACAAAATCACTTCTTCATGTGAATTATGTAGTGGTCCCCACGACACTCGTGATTGCATGGAACTCCCCGAACAAGCTTTTGTGGACTACGCATCCTCGCGTACCGACGGAGCGGGAGACAAGTGGTACACTTTCAAACCCGAGCCAAACCATTATGGTGATTCATACAACCCCTCATGGAAAAATCACCCGAACCTTAGGTGGAAACAAAACCAAAACTCACAACAAACCAATTCTTCCAACCCACCTAATCATTTTCAATCAAGCGGTTCTGACTCGAACCGTACTTTCAACAACAATCCTTCCGGCAATGGTAGTACCAATAACTTTGAAGGATTGATGTCTCAATTTATGGCATCTCAAGAAGCTCGTTTAGCCAAGTTTGAAGCCGATTTCAAACAAAAACAAAGCGAGATGACCGATAAGATTGACACCTTGTTGAAAGCCCTCAATGACCGAGAAATGGGAGCACTCCCTAGCAACACGGTCAAGAACCCGAAACTAAATGTCAACGCTATTTCATCGGTTTCGTCCCCTAGTTCTTGTCCACAATATTATTCGGTCAATTCCATGAGCACGTGTTTCAAACAAACCCAAGTCGTTCCAAATGACCAAGAAGTTATGACATCCAAATTGGTCAACAACATAGTTGAAACACCTCCCACTCAAAACCTTGACGAAGAATTCAAGGAGCTCCACCTTGAAAGTCCGGTTGATGATGAGTTGGATGAGAAGAAGCTCAAGTTAGGCGAAAAAGGGACCGCCTTTGTTCAAAACAAGCTACCTAAGAAATTAGATGATCCGGGCTTATTTGTTCTACCTTGCAAGATCGGTAATTCGGAGGCTTATGACACATTAGCCGATCTTGGTTCAAGCCTTAACCTACTTCCATTACCTCTCTACACCTCTCTAAAACTAGGAAAACTTGAAGAAACCGAGGTGATAATAGGCTTAGCGGATGGAAGTGTTGCTTACCCGGTTGGAGTAGTTAAGGACGTGTTAGTGCACATTGGAAAACTAACCATTTTAGCCGATTTCCACGTCCTTGATATGGTTAGCGACCCTACATGCCCCTTGTTGATAGGTAGAGGATTTTTGGCGACCGCTAGTGCTATGATTGATTGTAAGGAATCCAAGATAGCGGTAGGAGAAGGAGATACTTGGTCAGTCTATGATGTTAAGAAACATGCCTATGATACTAGTGAGGAACCAACACCACATTGGCTAGAATCAAATAGGAGACCATCTAGATATGGACCTTGGATTGATAGAGACTTCATAGGACCCCAACGCCCATTTTACCTAGAAGAGGACTTTGTTAACCGAACGCATTCGGTGGAGCAACTCTTGGCTAGGGACACCGAATTGGATCCATTTGAAGACCCTCTAGTTTTTAGAAGGATGATTGATTTCCTAGGAGTTTTGCCAATTAACCTAGGAATGAATAAGTGGATTAGTGAGGAAGATGATCATAAATGGAATTGGGATAAACCACCCAAAGATGGAGATGGGTCATGGCATATTAAGATGACGTTGTATGACCCGGATGGAGAGAAGTTTGAAAAGATATATCGTACTAAGTGAACCAATAGGAAACTTCAATCCAAGCTTAACCCTAAAGACGTCCTCGATGACGAGCTTACTTACATAGGGTAGCTTGACTTTGAGTCTAGCTACAAGACTCGTTAATAAAGAAAAGCGCTTCTTGGGAGGCAACCCAAGCTTTATTTGCTTTATTTGCTTTGTGTGTTTATTTATTTGTTTGTTTGATTTTATTTGTTTCCGTATGTGTGTTTAATTTTTATTATTATTGATTCATGTTAAAAACTAATTTGTGAAAATGCTTTATTTTGTTTTTAACTTCGTCTTAACTACATATAAAGGTATTTTGCAAAAGTTAAGTGTAAGGGAAATCTAAATCGGTTTATTAGAACACAAATGAACATGAATCATAATAATATTGAATTAGCATACATATTAGTATTTGTTTGAGTCAAATGCTTGTATCGAGTCATAATGATGTTTTGCAGGATTTCCAGGAAGTAAGGTAAAGGTTTTTCCAGAAATTTTCCGGAAACTTAAAATGAAAATTTTTGTCAGGTCATTTCTGACGGCGTCAGGAGTTATAACCTGACGGCGTCAGATTTAATTTCCAGAAATTTTTGAAAGTTTTGTTTTCATAAAAAGTTTTTATTAAAATCTCCAACTTATAATCTCCAGGAATCTGCAAAATTATCATTCCACAAGCATTATATCCTTATATATAGATTTTATCCCGCCGATGTTATGCAGGTTTTCGTGTTTGTTTTCTCAGGTTTAACAGGTTATTTTGGACAAGGAGATGTTTTTGGAATCAAGCTTATGGCGATGCATTAGTCATGGAGTTTCAACATTCTCTTTGGAGGAAGATTTAACCGTGTAATTTCATTATCCACCGAGCGAATCAGGGGAGTATTTGATTTCATTCTTTTACTTTTTGCTTTTACATCATATTATTTGAACATTGGGGACAATGTTCATCTTAAGTGTAAGGGGAGGGTAAAAGTACGATTTTAGAGAATGACATTGCGCTTGATTTTTGTTTGTTTAATGGTAGATGTGTAATAAAACTGAGATAAATACTTGTTAAGGTAATTTTAGTGCCAAATTTAAAATTTTTTACAACATATAGGAGTGAAACTTTGATCTTAATGAGCGTCTCACGGATAGGAGTTATATGACTAGCACAAAAAAAACCGTACCACTAAAAAATTTTCCACCCCAAATATGTGAGGTTCACCCCTAGAATTGGTAGGAAAAGCATTTATGCTATGATGTGTGTACCGGTAGCACTTTGATTCTAGAACTTGCGTTAGGACCATTCCAAGGCCACAAGTGAGACTACATTCGTGTAGTTAGATTTACTACATGATAAGAGGCATTAGGATTAACCCATTGTTTTACACCTGTGTTTTTGTTATAATTATTTTGGCTACATTGGTCAAGTAATTCTCCCACACCCTTTGCGTTGTACTCATTTTTAGTACACGATACCCCTAGTACACCCCTCAGAGCCTATCTTTTCGTTTCGACCTTTAAGCATTTTACTTAAAGGAAGAATTTGTTTACACCCCACTTAAATGTACACCCAAATCGCCTTAGCCTACCTTGTATGCACTCATTTTTAGTGCATTATTGTTACAACATTTGTTTAAACCCAAGTTAATTATCTAGTTGATTACATGGTTGCTAAGTCGAGTCATATCCTTGTACATATTGTTTTGGGACGATTGGGACTCATGGGTAAAGTACTAGTATAATGGAGTAATGGGGAAGAACATCATTTATTACCCCCATATGTGCTAAATGTTTTAAAAGTACTCCAAGTTTTTCAATTATCTTAATTCGAGTCATTAGATTAGTATTTGTAAAGTTATGTAAAAATTCAAGTGTAAGGGGGATGCAATGCCCCTATGATGTATTATTTTGGATGGTAGGGCAAAAGTGTATGGACAAAAAAAAAAAAAAAAAAAAAAAAAAAAAAAAAAAATCGAAAAAATCAAGAAAAATACAAAAAAAAAAAAAAAAAAAAAAAAAAAAAAAATGAGAAAAAGAAAAATAGAAAAAACATACGGACTACCATCCCGTTTTATTTTATGTTTGTTTTATATTTTTGTTATTTTGTTATTTCGTTTCTAGCTTAAGATCGAGTCTAGTCTGGGCTTAGCAACATTGTATAGTACATGTAATTAATCAAGATCTTTAACTCGCCACCAGTAAAATATCCCTTATCCAACAAAACCGTGTTTTCCTTTTCCCTACACCTAACGTTATAACCCATTTAAAAGCCCTCTTTGATAGTTTATCTTAGGTGCTTACGCCTAGTGGAGGAGGTTTTCGATCCTTTCCCAAGCCTATGGTAATCTATTTGCTATGACAGGTAGTGAGAGATATTTTCCGTTTTCATTTATGAGATTTATTTTGATGACACTTGAGAGATGTGAGTATCTAAACACTACTTGTGAGGTGCTAGTGTGTAATCTCCGTGCTTATTATGATTGAAGTGGAACGATTATTTGTTGTAATTACTTTTATGTTTGCATTAAATGACCCCTAACTTGTATTTTGATTAGAATAAAAGCGCATTTGCTTGAGGACAAGCAAATCTCAACTGTAAGGGTATTTGATGAAGCGAAAAGTGTACCGCTTTTAAGGGGTCATTTAAGCCCGAAATCGTATTTATTTGATCAAATATTGCCCTAAATCGTTCCTTTTGTCATTTTAGGTACTTTTGAGGAGAAATCTGGAAAAGGAGGCATTTTGGACGTTTTTGGAGCATTAAAGTGAAGAAAACGGCAAAGTCTCAAGAATCGGCTAAAAGTTACTCTTGACGGCGTCACAATTAACATGGGACGGCGTCATGCCTTGGCAAGAAAAGTTGGATGTGAAATTTACTCATGACGGGCCAGTGAGATAGCATGTGAATTCTGACGGCGTCACGCTTTAACTTGATCGAGGGCGTCACGGCTTATATCATAAGGGGACGGCGTCACGTTCATGGTTAGACGGCGTCAAGCCTTGATAAGCCAGAATGGATTTTTGAAGAGCTAAAGAGGGACGGCGTCAAGAAGGTCATCCAGGAACCCTAAAAGCGGCGAGGGTGACGGCGTCACACTCCATAAGGTGACGCCGTCAGATCCAAAAATCTATATATAGTTTTCTAATTTTTTGTCATTAGGGAGAGCTTAGTGTGTGGAATTTTGGGATAAAACCCTAAGACGATTTTAGCTACTTTTTCAGGGCTTTTTGCCTTGAGATCTTCCATGTTTCATTGAAAGATAAGTTATCAATTAATCATTCAATATGTCTATGTGTTGTTTGATTCTATCTTATTCTTGTCTTTTGTTTAACATGTTAGGCTAAATTTATCTTGTGTTTGCTTAGATCTAATGAAACCTAGCTATTGATTATTGGTTGTGAGTGTGTTATTAGTTGTATTGGATGATTGTTTATCTATGTTAGGCTTAAGAAAACTGGCTAACTTCCTATTCGGTAACTTGCTTGAACGTCTTAAGAAACATGAACCAAATGCGTACTAAAGGTTTTTATGGTTGTATTTAATGCACAAGCGAATTCTAGTGATCCCATGTTAGGAGCTTCCTAGCCGGCTCGACATAGGAGTGAAGTAGGAGCTTGTAGAGTTGGGGAAGTAAGTACGCCACCCCACGAATGGTATTAAGGAATACACCCGTCATCCACGCGACTAATACACACTAATTAACCGGTAAAAGATAGTTAGGGAGTAAGGAAATCTAAGTAAACACATTTCTCTACACATAAGTTTCTCACCACATTTTATTTTCAGTTATTTATTTTATTTGCATCCGTAGTAATTTTGGGTTAGTTGACTAGCAACTAATTCCGCCCACTCCTTCAAAACCGAGATTTTACTTGCTTTCATAAAAAAATATAAAAACATAAAAAGAATCTTCCTCAACCCTTAGACCTATTAGAGTAGCCTTTCATACCTAACGAACACTATTCCCTGTGGAGAACGATCAATCCCCCGTACTTACCACTACACTATACTACATCGGTCAGGTACACTGCCTGGTGGGGTTGTAAGCCTCTTGAGATCCCTCGAGAGGTAAAACCTGTTGTAAGGTTACAAAACCACGCAATCAATTACTATCCATATTCCCGGGCTTGATTCATGGAAGCACTTATATGTTGATGATCCAAATTTTTGGGTCGCTTGGAGTAATACCAGTACGTCCGTTTGGGGGCTGTTTACACGTCGTGAGGGGCTGTTGTTTAAAGGGACGCAGGTTTGTGTTCCACAATCGTCTTTTTGTGCTGCAATCATACTTGAAAGCCATACCGGTGGATTATCCGGCCACTTCGGTCGGGATAAGACTGTTGCATTAGTTCGTGAACGTTATTATTAGCCAAGACTTGCCGCTGATGTTACTAGTTTGTTGAAGCGATGTCGGGTATGTCATATTGCAAAAACGACGCATACTAATCAGGGACTCTATACTCCTTTGCCAGTACCGCAGGGACCATGGGAGGATGTCAGTCTTGACTTCGTTTTGGGGTTACCACGTACACAGCGACAGAAAGATTCAATCATGGTGGTTGTTGATCGCTTTTCCAAAATGGCGCATTTTATTCCTTGTGCAAAGACTTTTGACGCTTCTCAGGTAGCCCGTTTATATTTTGCTGAGATTGTTCGTCTTCATGGTATACCTAAAACTATTACATCAGATCATGACGTTAAGTTTGTCGGACATTTTTGGCGTACTCTATGGAAACGGTTGGGGTCTAAATTGCAATTTTCAAGTTCTCATCATCCGCAAACCGATGGTCAAACTGAAGTCACTAATCGGAGTTTGGGTAATCTGCTTCGGAGTTTGATTGGTGAGAAACCCAAGCAGTGGGATTTGGTCTTGCCTCAGGCCGAGTTCGCCTATAACCGGTCATCTCATAAGTCGACTGGTAAGAGTCCGTTTTTTATAGTTTATGGTCGTAACCCATTCACTCCTCTTGATTTAGCAGCTCCAGTTGACGTGAATACTATTAGTACTGATGGTGACGTTCGTGTAGTTCAAATACAAGAATTACACCAACAAGTTCGTGCTCAAATTGCTAAACATAATCTACAGTATCAGGAACGTGCTAATAAACATCGGACGCAAGTAGTTTTTGAAGCCGGAGATTTGGTTTGGGTGCACTTGCGTCGCGAGCGTTTTCCTCAGGGACGGTTTGGTAAACTTCATCCTCGCGCTGATGGTCCGTTTTGTGTTCTGCAACGCATTGGTGATAATTCTTAAAAAATAGACTTACCGGGACACTACAAGGTATCCGCCACTTTTAATGTTGCTGATCTTTCTCCGTACGAGGGCGATTTCAATGATGATAACTCGGGGATGAGTCCTTTTCAAGTCGGGGAGGATGATGGCGAGGGACAAGAGTTGGGTTTCAAGTCTTTGGGCTCGATTCAAAACGAAAGTGGCTAAACGAGACTTGGGCTTTTAACCCGGAGACCGGCCCAATGAATCCTCCCTTGGAGCCGGCCCCCTTTAGGGTTTTATTTGATTTCTTTTGTTTCCTGTTATTTACTATATAAAGTCTTATTTGCTTGTTTTAAGTTTTGGTTCAGTTTTAATAAAGATTAATATTTGGAGGTTATTCCAAGTTTCTAGGGTTGGTAATTGGCTCTAGGGTTTCAATCAAACATTGGTAATTGGTGTTTGATCCTTCTTAATCGTTGGTAATTGGCGATTAAGGTTTATCCAGGTTTGATTCTAACGTTGGTCATTGACGCTAGGGTTTGATCTATCCGCTACGCTATCATTATGTCCTTAGTTTCATTTTGAACTTTTGTAACCTTAGTATTTATAAAAGTCTTCCGCTTGTATTTGTTCTGTTGACACCATAATGTGGCATTTTGAGCCTTGTTGGTTTGTGGTGTTACAAGTTATAATATCTTAAAAATAATCAAAGAAGCACTTGACTCGATTTAGTTCCTAAAATTAGCTATGAAAAGCCTTGGGCCTTTATTGGGCTTCTCAACCCAAAACCTAAGTAATTAAATGAGCCCTATAATAAAAAATAAGCAAACCCGAAACACTATTAAGCCCAAAATTAGTTATAGCATCTTAAAAATAATCAAATAAGCTCTAAATCCCTTTTTGATTAAAACATAAGCCACGAATAAGCCAAGCTTATTGGGCGGAGAGTTTAACCAAGCCCAAAATGTTTTTCTCTTTGTTTTCCTTTTTCGTACGAGAGCAAACATAACCCAATAAGCACTCGTGTGTTTATTTTTAAGCAAATAAGCTAAAAATCACTTTTAGAAAAATGTTTTTATTACTCCTAAACAACCACGACAACTCAATGATACTTTCCTATATTTCTTTCATTTTGAGATCGAGTATATATAAACCTTTGATATGATTCGAAAACTATACTTATCATTTATCTAAAACGAGTTGTACTTTTGTAGTATATGCAACATGATAAAGATAAAATTTCAAGAAAAAATTAATTTTAAAACACTTACAAAACCAAGGGTTTAAGAGGAGATTTGATCTTAATAACGACCCAAACGTCGTTTCTAAACCTGAACAAATGATCTAAACTAAACCCTATTCATGAACAAGCTACAATATTCGATCAAGAGGTGAAAAAGTGGATTTGGGGGTGGCTTGGTGTTCGGTCGAGGAGAGGAAAAAGAAGAGAAAGAGAAACTAGGGTTTTTGGTGAGAAAAGGATAATAATGAAGACATTATATAGGACAAAAAGGAATCTTAGGATAATGGAGAGGATAGTGGTGTTAGTGGCGGAGGTAGTGGTGGAGAAAGTTGTGCGTGAGGTGGTGTTTGTGTGTGTGGGGTCGATCATGCAAAAGACTAAAAGGAGAGTAGTGTTTGTGGATAAGGATCCAAGAAAACTTTTGTCTTTTGTCGTTTTTGAAATAACGCGTATATATCTTGAACGTAAAACATATATAAAACACAAAAGTACTCGTTTGACGAAAAACATCACAAAATAATAAAATAACTCCGTAAATGATAAAACATATTTATTTTAATGTAAACTTTAACTAGGTACATGCCGGTACGTGTTGCGTCGTTTTTTTACGAATTTGAACTAAACGGTTGCACACATAATCAAATATCAACATAAAAAGCATACATCGAGAAGAAAATATGTAGGATCTAGTACTTCGAGCTTGATTGAGCTTGGTTAAAACGAGAACCTCTGTATGCTATACAAGCGTTTATGCGGAAACTAAACAGCAAGTATAATAAAGAAGAAAACTCTAAAGGACAATGATCCTCTATGGATCAAACTATGAACTAAGAATTGTGATATTGAATATTGAAAACGTTAAAGGTGTACCTAAACTCATAGACGGGTTTATCTTTTATACTAACAATGTAAAACCCGAAAATCTAAAACATGTGAAAAGACTAAAATGCCCTCATAATTTAAAAATTAATTAAAACTCATATAACTTATAAATAAATCACAAAACGTATGAAAACGAAACAAATACGACATGAAATGATTATGAGGCCCCATAAGATAATTATACGAGCTACCAATAATATTTATAACACATTACTTAGTTACTTGAGCCGAAAATCATAAATACTTACGAAATTTTATTTCAAGAGTTATAATAAAAGGTTTTATGCAACAAAAACTTAGTAAATGGTTCAAGGAGCATGGGTTTTGTTTTGTTGAGGCCTTGGGCCGATCCAAGCCCTCTCCCCCTTCCAAACCCACGACCAAACAGCCCCTTAAATCAGCCCACACTCTTTTGTCCTCCACACAATAACCGTACATCATAGAAACTCAAGAAAAAAACCCTAAACACCAAAAATTCGGCTGCCATATTTCTGCTGCTATATCGACCCAAAAACCCCACCAAAGGAGGCTTGATCTTGATCCTAATTGGTGTCTCATTCATCCTAAGGTAACCATGTAATCCATACTATGATCCATTTGAATTTAGGAGTCAAAAACTAATCAAAACTTTCATTGTTCTTGTATTTTTCTGCTGCTGTTCGATCAAAAGAAAAGGGGGAGAAACCTTCGTGTAGTGTTTGATCTCTTGTTTCCCGTGTTCTTCGTGGTCTACGAGGGTATGGTATCTCTTTTGCTCAATCCTTGTTCATGTTTTTGTAGCCTAATCGAATGAAAAATCACACAACATGTCACATGAAATCATAAAAGTAAGAAACCCTAAAAACCCTAGTAACATGGATCGACTGAAATTGTTTTGACTATTAATTCGATTTGAATGTGTTTAAAGCTGTTATAAATCAACTTAAATATGTTGTGGGCTCACCTAAAGTCGTTTGGTGTCGAAAATTAATGAACGGGATGAAGAAACCCTAAGTATATACATGTTTCTGTGATAACTGTTTCTGATCTGGAACTTTGCTCGACTTTAACCGGATGTAAAATTATGATGTGAACGGGTATTGGGATGGTTTTTGAGTCTAGATTGTAGTTTAATGAAATAGCTTCCTGGAGAAATTTATTTTGTAATTTTTAAAGGCCTGTAAAGCTACTTTTTGATTTTTAGAAAATCATGTGTCTGGTCGTATTTGTAAAGTCTGGAAAAATAGTCCGGGTTTTTCATTTATCATTTTCAAACCATAACGAATTAGGATGTGTCCTTTTAGCTGAGTAAAATATCACATGTTAGATAATTACTGGAATTTTTGTAGAATTTTATAAATTTTCTAGACTGGGAAAGAAGATGAAAAATGGTCGGGTGTTTTTAATTAATCCGGTTCTGGAACAGGTTGGGAAAAAGGATTTTTAGTTCGTATCTAGACAACTTAATAAAATCTATAAAAATTACATAAAATACTCAAGACCCTGGGGAACGTCTGTGAATTTTTATAGATTTTATTTCGAAGGTTTAATATGGTTTGCAAATTATTTAAAACGAGTCCAGTTAATACCTGAAAACTGTCAAGACATGTAAAAAGGATGTAAATTGTTATTTTCCTAAGCTAAGGGTTATAAATTATGAATCGTGAAACTTGAGGGTATAATTCGTATAATAAGTTAATTTGAATGTACACTCTGTAATCTTGGAAAATAAAATGCGTGATGTGTTAATAAATTAATGAGAGGGGTTAAAATGTAAACTATGTAAATCTAGGGTTTCATTTTGTAACTTTGATAAGTAAAGGGGTATGAAGTGTAAATTATGAAACCTAAAAGACTAAAAGAGTAACTTGAGGAATCTAAAAGCTAAAAGAGGAAACCTACTAAATCTGGAAACCAGCTAAATATAGAAGGTTACTTAAAATGGAAGGGTTTGTAATTCTTGTCTACCCCTCTAGGTGTGAAGAAAGAGAGGTCCTGATCCACTTTGTGTCATCCATTTCTGATTTGTGTTTGCTTCTGGAATAAGGTACAGATATTCTGACCTTCTCTGTAAGGTCTCCTATGACTTCTTGCATGTTCTGATCTGTTTAACCTCTGATTTGATACCTGAGACTTGACCTTCTGATAATGAACCCCTGCATTTATCTCTTGTCTTGAATCTTGATATGAACCCTGACATGAACCCTAATATGATACCTGACATTGATACCTTGCTATGATTCCCTTGTCTGGAACCTTTGACCTAGTATATGAATCTAGACTGTGAAGCCTTTAATTTTTGACCTGGAAAATGATTTGAGAAAAGCTATTTAAAAATGAAGTTTACAAATGTGATACAATACTCTTTTGATTGGGATTTTACTAACTTGTATGAAAACTATTTTAAAAGACTATCTGCATGAGAAACCATTTTAAAAGATCATTTTATGAACTCTACTTTGAAGGATTATTTTTATGAAGACCGTTAATAAAGATTATTTTAAATGGACTCTTAATTAGAAACCCTTTTTAAATGAACTGTTACTGACCTGCTGATTATTGACCACCTGATATTGACCTGCTGATATTGACCTGCGGATGTTGAACCTTCTGATATGACAACCTGATTATGATGTGAACCTTTGACATGTGACCCTTGATCCCAGTTTGATACCCGAGCCAAATTTGTGACCCTAGCCATGAAGGTAACATGGCCGTGTCTGTGATGCACCACTGGCATGACTAGTGTGTAGCCCTAGTGATTTGGTTACACCGTCCCCATCTTGATTCTGATATGTGCACACTCCTGTTATTATGGCCAATATGATTTGTTCTTGGGGGGCGAATGGATGCATCCTAGTCTTGTTCTGGTTCTGATATATCTGGTATGTCTGGTGACTGGTACTGTGTGCATTACATGCCTTTCACAACCCTGGGAGCTTGCAACTCCAACCCTGGAGGTATCCCCTCAACCTTGTCTTGGTATGCTGAGGTCACCCCTCCATACACCCTGGTATGTGATTTGATATGATATGTTTCTGGGCTCGTGGTGGATTACTGTCCTAAACCTTTAATCGCTCTCTGTACCTTGACTTATTTATTTCATTATGCCATATCTGTTCTTGTCCTTTTACTTTCAATTCTTTTGCTTTCGTTTCCGTTTATTATATATCTGTTCACTGGGCTTTGTAAGCTCAGCCGCACGTCTTCTTTTCGTGTGCGGCAGGTTTTAGTTGGAAGCTGGGTTATTAATAGAGAGGACCTTGGACTTAGAAGACCTTGCTAGTTAATTTGGATTGGAGATGATTAGAAGAGTTATATTCAGACTTAGTGATTTTTTTTGTATATCTCATTTGTAACCTTGTAATACCAGATTTTCAGTTGTAACCCTTGGAATCCTTTATTATGTATGTCATATGCTTGTGTTTGTTCTGATAAGAATCCGTTTCTGTGACACCTTTGCCCTTGTCGGGTTGGGGTGTTACAAACAAGATGACCTAAC